>PVIU01004474.1:0-126574 GCA_004026605.1 Ondatra zibethicus | reverse complement strand
TTCTTCTTCTTCTTCTTCTTCTTCTTCTTCTTCTTCTTCTTCTTCTTCTTCTTCTTCTTCTTCTTCTTCTTCTTCTTCTTCCTTTTCTTCTTCTTTTGTGGCTCTTCAAGATAGGGTTTCTCTGTAGACCAGGCTGGTCTCAAACTCACAGAGATCCACCTGCTTCTGTCCCCCAAGTACTGGGATTAAAGGTGTGCGCCACCACAACTGGCTCTCTAGGCTATTTTAACAAAATGCCATGGAGAGATACTCCAAACTGATCGGAACTGACCTAAGAGATGAAGCCAATTGGTCCTTGAACTTGAGCATTAACTCCCTATGGGCCAGACTGAAGTCTTCACCATACATTATCAGTACTGAGAACAGACTAAGTCCAAAGTAGGCCCTGAGAAAGTATTAGCAGGATGAAAAGTTAAACTTGGGGCAGTAATACTTCACATAGGTGAGATCAGTTCACACAATGAACAAATGTAGTTCAAACATTCCATCCTGATTCAGGGCTCCCACTACCTGCAGAACAACATAGACCTCTCTCATCTGGGTAGTTTTCACCGTTTCTAAGCCCATTTTTACTGGTATTCTTGACCCCTGATTCTCACGCTGACCCACTAAACATGGAAACTTGAAAGGCAATAAAGGGTTAAGAGATGTACAATGCAACACATACACACACACACACACACACACACACACACACACACACAGAGCTCCAATTTCTTCCTCCAACCTTCCATTCTCCACACTTAATAACAATGGAGAAGGAGGAGGGATGGGGAGCTGGCTTTCTTTCACCGGCCATTAGAAACAATTATCACTTTCCCCAGGCCTGCTGAGCACTTTCCCCTTTGATGCCTGCCTTAAAGAGATAGAGAGAAGGGGAGGGGTGGGTTGCCTTTCTTCCAGTCTGAGGATTTATTATATGGTGTTGACAGAAAATCAAGCAAAGAAGCATTTCCTGTGTACAGGACAGAGAGGTGCTTCCTTCACCCTCCTAGAGTTCTGGAAATAACAACAGACCTCTGCCTAGGAGATGCTTCCCAAGAAGAACTTGGCATTTAAAGCCCTCCAGCCTTGGGTTTCTGCTCAGGCTCGAATAGTACTTCATTATGCATGTGCCCCCCCCCACCAACAAGGAGCTGTCCCTAACATATTATGCCTTCCTTACTCCTTAGAGATCTAATACAGGACAATCTTGCTCCTCTTTACATACACAAAGTCTTCTAATTTGGTGTGCAAGCCTTTGGTCTGGTTATGACTAGGAGGAAAGGTGGGCTTTCCCATAGAAATTACTTAATACATGGTTCTCTATTCCTTACTAAGATGGCTTACAGATGGGTTAACTAAATCTCACAGAGGAGATATGTCTCTGAATCATTGTTACAAAGCTGATAACTGGAAAATGACTGCATACTTGATCGCTTATTTCTTAGAAAGTGGCTTCGAATTCCTAATGGACAGAAATGGATATCTCAACTGTCTAAGGAAAAAGCCAAGATAGTATCCATGAAGTTGAGCACACTAGTTTCTTTCATATCATTTACTGGCCAACTTTTATGTCCCAAGCACAGTCCTCATGGTCTTGGCGATATACTCCTAGATGCTTTGGGGTTCAGAAAGGATAAAAAGCATGCCAGGGCCTTACCTATCAAGGGGCTTAAGTGTGGGTATTTCTGTCTGTGTTTCCTACCTCTGATCCATTCTACTGGTGAGGAAACCAAGGCTCACACAATGTAAATGATGCTCATAGCAAGGCTGGATACAATAGAGGTGTGATATCAGATAACACCCCCATTTTCTTCAACCCTTCCTTCCTGTAAGTAGGGTAATTCATGTTCTATTTTTTCAGACAGTCAGAGTAAACAATCACAACAACAATGACAGTAATGAGCGATTCAATTCCAGTTCTCAATTTAAGGTACAGGAAATGTTACTTGTCGTGTGTCCTCAGTGTAGGGTTGGTGCGCTCTCCCCACATGCAAACAAGAGCCAGGCACTAGCCTAAGCCCATTCTGGACACTGGCTTTTAGAGGGCTGGATGGTGGCTCAGGATTCTCCAGCTAGTAAATCCTCTAACAAGGCAGAGTGATTAGTGTCGGATGTGGTGGTAGGCTTTTGTGCAGCTGACAACTGCGGCCATGAAAAGCCCGTCCGGGCTTATTTCACAGAGGCCCTCGCAGGCTGCCCCGGCTCTCTAATTATGCCATTCACCGGTCACCCAGGCTTCCCTCTGAACTCCTGACCCAGTACTGAAAGACTTGGGATCTCATTACTAATCTCTTAAGCCACCTAGTTCTCCAAAATACATCCATTTACATTGGAGGCCAAGGCTTCAGGGTGGGAGGTAGGGAGAGAGAAAGCCTGGCTTCTGCGGCTTCTCATGGCATGACCATGATCTCTTACTGGAGCCTCTGTCCCAGTTCATAGAGCAGTTCATAGAGCTGGGTATGGCTGGGTGACTCAGTGCAGGGCAGCCTTGCCAAGGGTCAGTGTCTGAGCTACACTAGAGCATTTGGCTCCACCTGTTTGTAATTTCAGGGGTACGGGTGGGGGGACAAGGGTTGTGTTTATTTTAATTATTATTATTATTGTTGTTGAAAAGGAAGAAAAAATGAACAGAAACTGCTAACATCTGGAGGCTGCCCTCAGTTTATGTAATCTCCCACAGGAGACCACGAGATTCCCAAGCTATGGTTGATGATGGTTGATAGGTGACTCCAGGGCTCATGTACCACTTTCAGGAGTAAGATGCTGTCAGGCTAAGGCAGAAAGGTGAAGGACTATCTTGTATTTCCAATAGAGACAGAGAAAGGTCATGGTTCTTCAGAAATCCAAGTTTTCTTTTGGAAGAGTCAGCTGACCCTTTTTCTGTTGAAAAGAAAACCTTTCTCTTATATTATTTTTATTCTCTCATTCACTCACTTACTCAACTAACGTGTATTTAGCTCTTATTATGTTCTAAGTTCTTTATTCCCATGGTATATGTGAGAAAAATGAAACCCAGAGGAAAATACCAATAGAGACTTATGTGTTTTCCCATTTTAAAAAATTGTTCCAACATGGGAAAGAAGAGGCTGAAGAATTAAATGCAGACATACATAAAAAAAAATGGGTTGGTTTTGGCTTCAAGATTTATGTAAAGGATGGGCATGGGCAACAAGGTGCTGGAGCCATAGCTGAAGCCATAGCAAAGGTTCCGTATCAAGTAGAGTCTGGAGAGAAAGAAAGAAAAGCAGCTTAAGAAGTAGAAAACTGAGCCACAGCTGAGCCACGACAAACACGACAAAACCAGTTTCCCAGATGTCAGTTGCATAAGCATGAAGGATGAAGGTCAAGAAGCTGTGCTTTATTCTGCATACAGCTCCCAACAAAGCATTTTTGAAAAAAAAATGCTATTTTTTGTGTTTTCTGATATTTCTTCTTTTAGAGTTATACAGAAAGCAAATTTCAAAAACTCTAGATCATGATACATGACCAGTACCATGTATATATTGTATAAACATATGAAACTTTCAAAGCCAGAAAATTTTAAAAATCAGTATAGACTCTGAATCAGATCAAAAGGTCTCTGTTTACTTCTATCTAGAATACACACTCGACACTAGAGAGGAGAATATACCCCGCAGCTTGTGTCCTGAGGCATCACCTGATACAGATAAGAATCAAGAGTTGTGGATTTTCCTTCAGAACTCTAATAAGACACTGGTAGTTCTAGAGAAAGAAGGCATTGAGAAGACTCCATGAGTAGAGCACAGTAGAGGAAGCCATCGTGCTAGAACAAGATTAAGCAGTATCTTCTGCTCTCATCCTGGTAGTACAAGACTGCCTATTTAAGATTTAAATACAAAAGCTAAAATTACAAATCCAGTTAACTTTAATTAAAAAAGAATGATCTCATTGGCCTTGGGGCAGAACTGGGAGTCATAGCCAACTCTAGATCAAAGCCCTACAGTGAGGAAATCCTCACCACCCAGGTCAAAGACTGAGGGGCGAGGTTGTCAGACCCTTTCAATCTCCTCTCTACTTTTCCCTGAAAAGCCCTGGATGCTCATGGGTTAATCAAGAAAGTGATTACCACATCCAAGCTCCATTCCTGGTCACCTAAACCCTTGATTGGGAATAACTAAACAGTGGTTAATGGCAGTCTTGACCACAACAGTCAATTCAGAAAGGTCAGAAGAGTGATTTTTCACTTCAAAACATGTGTCCTAAAAGAACACGAGTTTCTCAAGTTTATAAAACTGGGAGTCACCAGGTTGTTTTTGTTTTTGTCCCTTTCTGCCTTCTCCAGCCCTGCTAATGAAGATCTGTGTTATACAAAAGTCACAGTGCTTGTAGAGAACTCTAGCCATATATGCCCACAAAGCCAGGTTGTGCATATTTGCTCCTGGGATCCTCCTTCCTACTTTAGCATGTGGGCTTTCTGATGCTACATGCTTGGCTTTTTTCTCTTTGCTTTTTTAAAGGAGTCAGGTACTCTCCTGAGATGTCTAAAGCTTCATTTCTTCTGGGAAAAGGTTCCAAGGTTTACTTTAGTGACATGTGCAAGGGGCAGAGAATGGAGTTACTGAAATTGTTGACCGAGACCCTGTGACCTTGTGGTTTGAAGAAGTACCTCTGTATTTAGGACAAAAATGGGTATCGTGACTCTCTGCACTGCCATGAGAGATTTCAGAAACAGAGATAGTAGCTGTGATGAGCAAGATATGAAGCTTTTGGGGTTCCTCAGGTGCCCTGACTTTCTTGTCTACCAGCTAATTGGAAGAGATCTCTGAGAAATGGGGACCTGCGAGAATGATGCTTTCACCATTGGCCAAGCTTGCATCTGTGCACATTAGCATTATGTTTGGGGTCCTACAAAAGAACTCCTTCATTTCCCCTACACCTGACTCATTCTTGACCCTTTCCATGGGACAGAGGAAGCTTGATATATTTTGATGTCAAAGTTATGTGTTTTGGAAGTTCAGCTTTTGCCACTCATTGATTGAATGACTTCAAACTAGTCACTGTCTGTATTTCCCCACTAAAAATGAGATGACTTTCTATTCTGAAGATATGACATAGGAATTGAAAGAGTTCCTGAGCACACACAGGTGTCGGCACATCAAGCACAAGAGAAATGTTTTTCCTTTCTACCCCTTTTTTCTTCCTATGCTTTTTGGGACAACAGCTCTAAACAGTCCCAGTTCTCCTTTGGGCCAACTGAAGGCTTCTTAATGTAATTCTGTGTAAACTAGTGAAAATTATACAAGCTGCTTCACAGGATGTTTGGCAGGTTTGAATGTGAACACACAGTATAGAGTTTCAGATAGAATTGTTACCCTGAAAGCCCTTAACAGTCTGCTATGCTTATTTATTATTGTTATTACAATTCTGTTGTCATTAGGACCTGCTGTTTACTATTGTGATGACATCATTCCCTCTTCCATTTGCCTTTATAACCCATAATCCCTTTCCATCTACATTTCCTTCTTTCTTCCTTCCTCTTCCTCTCTCCATCTTTTTCTGTCTCTTACTCCTTCACACCCACCAAGGCATAGCCTCTTACTGGGAGACCACTCTAAAAGTGATCCACACTTCCATCAGTCTCTTTAGGAAGTCAAACATGGGGACTTTCTTGATACCTGATCTCTCCACAGCATCAGGGGGCAAAGAAGCAAGCTTTTTCCCCAAATCTAAGCCTCCAAAATCCATTTCCTACTGTCTGTGTAAAGTCATTCATAAAGCGAATGTTTATTCTTTAACCTTTATTATAATCTTATGATAACATATTAGATGACATGCAGCAAACAGCCGCAAGGAAAAGTCTGCAGGATGTAAGGTAGGGTCCAATTCTGGAGGCATAAAAGAACACAAAGCTCTCCCTCTTTCTTATCTTCAGATAAGCAGCAGCAGCAGCATTTACCAAGTGATAGGTCCATCAGGTGATTAAGAAGGCCAAGCCTGCTCCAGCCACCTGTGCATTCACAGGGAATTATGACCCAGACATTCAATTTACCGCTTCCTGACACAACTTGTCAATTCAGTCCAGTCTCAAAGGAGACACCCTAAGCATATGTAGTTTATACTGGTGTCATTCAATAAATACAGAAACATTTTCTCCAAAGTATAAAGAGTTTTCCAAGTATGGAAAGCCTATGCTAGGCATTGGAAATAACTAAAGACAGACGGTAGAGCCCAAATCCTTAGCTCAACATTTGTTTATTTGGTATAAAAGTCCAATGTTAATTACAAGAACCCTAGACCCTGAGTTATGGCTAACAGATTTTAAAATGTGCCGGAAAGAGTGATGCATCTCTCTACAGGAGGAAAGAAAACTCTCATCCAGGTCATCCATTCTGCCTAAATCCTGCCCTTAAGGTACATAGAAAAGTTCATACCGACCGCATCAGGCCTTCCTGCTACACAGCTTCTCAGTTTTCACAGGCTGTGAGAAAGGATATAGAGAGCTTTAGAAACAAGTGTGGTGCAGAACAGCCCGGTCTTGTGAGCATAGGAGAATGCATTCTAAGGCCAAAAATCCTCTCATGAGAATGGTGCAGACAAAAGGAAGTCAGTCCATTGTACCTCATTCTGGGGAAGAGAGAGGGATTAAGACAGCATCTCGGGAAAGGTGGCATGGTATAGAACGCAAGGGGGTTGAGAGCTAGAAAGTATGATTGGTTCTCCTGCCACAAAGTGAGGCTCTTTGAGAGGCTTCCCTTCCCTACCTGGGAAATGGGTATACTATTTCACTATGGAGTTCTAATAATTCAATTTAATGAATGGACTTAGAGGGGCATGCCAAGTGCCTTGTAGCATCTCATAGTCTCTAAGAAGTCACTTAAATTTAAACAAACGAAAACTGTGCCTTCATGGTTACATGAGTCACATTTTACGACTTGGTGTCATAGGTGGCTGAGGATTGCTGTGTAAGACAGGGCCAGTGTAGGGCATTTCTTTTTTTTTTTTTTTTTTACTCATAAGAGGATATTAGAAGTGTAGGGCATTTCTATCCAAGTAGGATGTTCCAGCAGACAGCTCATTGATCTGGGGCTCTCAATAATGACACAGTTTTGTTTTGTCTCAGACATAATTGTGACTTTAGCCTCTTGATATGTGTCAAGCAATAGTCTTCCTTGGTTTGCATTCAACTGCTGTTCTGTTTCTGTATCTCCTGCTTTCAGGTGGTGAATGCAGGTTTGGGTACCACCCAGGTAGCCTCCATACTCCCTAAAAGAGTATTTACCAACAGAACAGACCTTGTCCAAGCCCATGTATCTCTAAGGATGGGCATACTCTTTCTCAGGAAGGGGAAAATCACACACACACACTAATCAAATGTCCCTTTCCACCAACTATACATACAGGCCTATCTTGAGGAAGGTCACAGTGGGACACAGGAAGCTACAGCAAAGATATATGCTTTGCAAAGTATGTAATGCTTCTCAGTAGCAGTACCTTCCATGGGACCCTTGGAACCCATTTTTCTTTGGAAATTGAATATGTTCAAACATATCTAGGACTTGTTTGTGCTTAGGACTAGTTGAGGAAATTGAAGTTTTAAGAATGCTACATAGTGAAAGTGGAGGTAGAAAGCCTCTTCTGGTCTGACTCTACAGATTACACTTCAACACTGACTTTTCAAAAGCAGGACCTGGAGGGAGCTAGAGTGGAACTTGGGGGCATTGAAAAACAAACACAAACAAAGGAGCATGGACACAAGCAAAAACAGAATCCTGGGCCGAGCCAAACCCCAGCTCCTTTCACAAGTCCCTCCTTCATACCTGCCTTGAGAAAATTTAGTTTCAGACTAGAGAAATGAGCATGTGGTTTGGGAGCAGAATTCAATACCACCAAAGGAGCAGGCTCAGCAAAGCCTTACTGACGCTTCTTCCTAAGCGCGTTACAACCGAGTTTTCACATGCTACTCGGGTACACAACATGGAAACTAAATTATACAGCAAAGGCTGTGTTGGCTAAGGCTGGTGACACCATTTAAAACAAAGCAATAGTATGGGGGGGAGAAAGAGAGAGGGAGGGTGGGATGGATAGAGAATGTTAAACGCTTACAGAAAGGCACAGTAAAGGATCTCTGAGGAAGTCTAAGGAAAAGGCAGGCATGGAAGGAGGATCTGGTCCTGAAGCTGAAGTTTCAAAGGGGGCAAGTGGAGAATAAAGGCACCAGGATCAGGGTGGGTCAGGCTTGGATGGTGAACATCAACAAAGGCCTAGTAATTTTCCTAGATGAGCCGTGGAGAAGGATGGCAAGAGCAGGGTCTGATATCCACAGAGCACTCAGAGGACTGAGCCTCAGGCCACAGAGCACTCAGAGGACTGAGCCTCAGGCCACAGAGCCCTGCTTGCTCTTGGGCTTCAAGGCCAATCCTCTGGCATCTGTGTGATAGAGGCTCACTCTTTAAGCATGCCCTCGGGGCTACACATGGCACAGTTCTCGAGAGTTAGTACATGCTTGGTGCCTGCCTAGAAGGGTTGGCTCACTCTGTTACTTCTCTACCTGTCAATATTTTGTTCCCCTGTCAAACTTAGTTACTCTGATACCAAATGTTTTATAGGGAATGAGATGTGAAATTAATCCAATGTCCCATAAGAGGCAAACGTGTACTGTGTACTTGGTATGTTAGCTCATTGCACCATAACACGGAGAGGATGGCCTGCCCTGTTTGCAGGCAAGGGAAACTGAATCTTGGAAAAGAGAGTGCCAGATGTCACAAAGTTGACAGGTACACACACCAATTTTTTTCTGGCTGTGAAACTTAGGCTTTCTTTATGTGACAATGAAACCATAATACGGCCTTTTTATTTACTCCCAATGCCCACCTGCAAAGAAAACTAATTCCATGCTTACCTTCCAAGCCCACTCACACTTCCTTCTCAAAGCACATCCTGCCAGGGTTAACTCATATATCAGAGCACTTTCTCACCATACGCTTTGCCTCAGTAGAGGGCCCCATGGCATCACCCTTCTCCCTTGAGAGTGGTGGCCACAATGTTTATCTTCACACCATCCCATGGCTAAAAATGGTACCTTGGAGAGGTTGGATACCAGAATCACTCCATAAGCAATGGGAGGATGGGGAGGTGCAGAAATCTATTTAGTGAAAGTCAAATCTTAAGTGAGGTAAGACTTGGGAACTCTCTAAGTCTCTAGCCACTCAGATGTCTGTGCTGGAAAACCAAGTTTTAAAAATCTATTTTCTAGGATTGGAGTTAAGAGCACTGGCTGCTCTTCCAGAGGAGATGGATTCGATTCCCAGCACCTACATGACAGCTCACAACTGTCTCTACTTCTAGCTTCAGGTATCTGAGGCACACCATGCACAGGCACGGAATCAGGCAAGGCATCCATACACATATATTAATAAAAGTACTTCTAAAGTAATGTCGTGTGTTATTTTAAATCATGTATGTCCCTCAGATGCAAAAAAAGTAACAGGAGACAACAGCATTTCTGAAAGAGTCTGTTATCAGAAGGGAAATTGCATGCCACATGATCTCACTCCTACCTTGAAAAACAGAAATTATATGGGGATCAGAGGTCTGGCTTGACTAATGTCACATAACCAGGAAGCGAAGGACCCTACATAATCTATTTGCGAATGTCAATTAGTTGTATTTGTTTCAAACTTTCATCACTAAAATATTTTCAGATGGAATTCCAAGCCCAAACACAATGCCAGAGTTTCATCTTCTGTAGAAGGGCAGATGAGCGAAGGGTGGAGAAAGAGGGCTGGGAAGGAAACCAGGAGCATCTCTGAGAGCTTTAGTAGATTTAACATCTCTCGCAGCCCAAGGTCTGACGGGATTAAGGGATGACAACTTGGGGACTCCGTCTTGTGCTCATTTTGGAGGGAGTTTGGGTGCTCCACATGAGTGGACAGGCTGTAACAAAGCACGGTACTTTCTGTTCTGTCCCCTCAGATGACTTGCACATGTGCTCTTGAACAATTATTTAGAAACCACCAGGAGAAAGCAGATCCCTTGGGCCTTTGGGGAAACTACTTGGAATCTATCTGCTCCAGCATTTCAGCATGTTCCCTTTCCCTCTCCTTCCCCACCATTGGCAAAGGCTGCCCCATTTTACTAATGAGCAGAGCTTAGCGCTATGGTTGAAGGCAGGGACAAGGAGGGAAGGGATAGACAGCCTTTGGAACTGTCTCCTCAGCATTAGCCACAGAGGCCAAGATTTCTCCTTGTTCTTCACAAATATTATTGTCTAAGTAGCACTGGGGAACTGCTTCCCAGTACAAGATTTTCCAGGGGAGCTGTTTTCCTGCTGACACCTGTAGCGAGGCAGCAGAAAGCAGGGAAGAGTGGTGTAGGCGAGGATTTCATGTCTCTGAGGCAGCTTCTTCACTTTGAGAGGAGCCTGTTGTGCTCAGGAGGCGGCTGTGGCGTGCACAGGAAAGGAAGTGCTCCATGGGGTCTGGCATACGGGATGGCTTTAGAAGGCAGTATCGCTCTTCTTTCCATCTCATCACCCCACAAGTTCACTTCATGCTTAAAGCCTCGGAGATGCTCCCCACAGCTCTTGGGGTAAAGAACAAACTCCAAGCATCTGTGGTGTCTCTGAGAACCCCTCCTGACTCGTTTTTCCTGAGGTTTTGCTTTCTTATTAACCTTTTTTTAAAAAACTTTTTGTGTGCCATTTGTTTTGTCTCTGTCACCGTCTTCGTCTCCATCTCTCTTTTTTTTCTATAGACAACATGCTCTTCATGCCTATCCCTTGTTCTGTC
The DNA here is from genome assembly GCA_004026605.1 of Ondatra zibethicus. NCBI lineage: Eukaryota > Metazoa > Chordata > Mammalia > Rodentia > Cricetidae > Ondatra > Ondatra zibethicus. Next base: position 115,841 of record PVIU01004474.1, on the reverse strand, counting down.
CCTCAGTTTACCCTTCTTAAGACAAGATCTCTTGAGTAAATTGGGAACATGGGGACCTTGGGAGAGGGTTGAAGAAAAGAGGAGAGGCAGGGCAGGGAGCAGAGGAAAATGTAGAGCACAATAAAAATTAATAAAATAAAAATTTAAAAAAGTTTCAGCTCAACAATCACTTCCACAGATGTGTCTCGCAGCCTTTCTCTGGGGCTCCCAGTCTAAACATTTTCTCTATAGCATCAAATTGCATATATGAAGATGGCTTTCATTTCATCTTTTCCTTTTCCACACACACACGCCTGCAGAGCCATATGCGTGTGTGTGTGTTTGTGTGTGTGAATGTGAGTGTGTGTGACACAGACTGGTCTCACACTCTCTATGTAGTCAAGGGTGATATTGAATTTCCAATCCTCTCCTCTCCCAGTGGAGATCAGAATGCCAACATGCCCAGGCAAAATGCAGAATGATTTCTGACCCTTGTGCTCAAAGAACCCAGGATACATCTAGCCCTTCGCTTTGGAGATAAGGATGGAAAAGGACACTAGTGGATCCCCCGCTGTCCTGACAGAGATTGTGGCCATCAAGGATGTACAGATTTCATGATTATCTTTTCTTGGTATTTTGGGGTTTCCTGTGTATATCTTGTGACATGTGATAAATTGCGAAAGACTATGCTTTCCTTCTTTTCTCTTCCCTCCCCCAGCAATAATCAAGCACACACCCTAAACCTAAGGCCTCTGTTTCACATGCAGGGGTAGGGACTTGAAGTGTTCTCTCTGCTTTTTTTTAATGCCCTCTTATACTGTACACATTTTAGAAGGTTTTCTGGAAGGGCAATGCTCAGGCTAAAGGCACGGAGGCTGAGCGGTGTGTATACACAATGGTGTTTCATTCCTTTTTAAAGAAGGAATCGACAGAACTAAAGGTAATCACATTAAGACAAATAAGTTAGAGTTGGGAGGATAAATACTGAATGTTTTCTCTCAAAAAGGGATCCTACATTGTGTGTGTGTGTGTGTGTGTGTGTGTGTGTGTGTGTGTAATTATACACCCATATTACAAGAAAAGTAGAGGAGGATTAACAGGTGGGGCCAGAAGAAGGAAAAACGCTGGAGCTCAGAGTGTGAATACAACCTAAGTAAATGCTGTCCATGAATGGAAATGTTTCTGAAGCCCACACTACACCAATAAGGTAATTAGTGAACAAGAATGGGGGCAGAGGCTGGATACCTTGGCAGGAATATGGAACAACTGAGCGGTATTTGATGTGCTGCATGCAGGAGATCCCACTTTCTTAGTATTCTTGAAATGTGCAGGGCAGAGTAGATGACACAGAAAGCATTCGTTCTTCCAACCATTTTCCCACACCCAACTCAGAAGCAGGTGTGAGCTACTTAGTCTGTATCCATGCTCCTTCCTGAACACAAAGGCCTGTGTCCCAATTTGGTCCTTTCCAGACCTGAGCCCGAAGCCTTAGTGTGTTCATCTGTAAATGGAGACCACTAATCCTGTTTGGTGTGGAGCTAGAGGAACTTGGTAAGTGTTGTTTCTATAATTTATCCTAGACGTTCTAGAAGTGGGCACAGGACTTTCCCACACAGCATGCTGGCTGTGATCCCAGCTGGCATAGTAAGATGGCAACTGTGCGTTTCCTTCTTGGAGAATTTCCTCTGGGTTTTACACCCTGAGACCTTTTACTACTGTTTTCAGGTGAATATACTTTTGGGGTGTAATAGTAAGCTCTCAGAGAGCAGCAAGAGACCCTTGGCTTTCTGTAATCCCTGCAAGAACAGTGTGAATTCTAGACCGTTGGAGCATCTCCATCTCTTCTTTAAGCCATGGCAAAGAGGGGCTGCCTGTTTAGATGGGAGGAAGTAGCCTTAGGTGGAAGCTCTGGGGATGAGAGCATAGGAAGGCATACCTACTTTGCATTTTGGCAGCCTTTGGTGTAAAGCATTAGAGAAATGTGAGGCATGGAAACAAAGTACGAATAAGACAAGATCTTTGCAAGCACTTAAACCGAACCAAACTGAACCATTTCTAAGGTTCCCAGGAGAAAGATAACTTGATTCTCTTTCTTCATTTCCATTTTTGCTCACTTACAGGAACTTCTTGATTCCAGCTGGGTCAAGAAGGTGCATGCCCCAAATATCCAAGGAATGTCTCTTATTATAGGAGATTGGGCCCCATTTGCAAAACTGGGAAGCTTTGATATGTCTGATAATATTTGGATACAAGACTCAGCATTCAAGGGAAGTTTTACTATAACCAAATTTGGGAAACTTGCTTAAGGAGAATGGGGGAGAGAGACTGGAAATCATTAGAAGTGGCAGGGTTATGCAAAAGCAAAGCTCAAGTTTAGATTGGTATTCTAATCTCACAAAACACAGAGTGTTCCTCATTCTTACTAGTCACAAGCATGTGCAGAATTGCTCTGATGCAACTATGATCTGGAGACAATTCTCACACCTATGTCTTTACACAGCACAGAGGTTAGAGATGGGTCTTAAACATTCATGGGTATAGGTGCATAGACCCAGAAAATACCTGAGCTTTTATAACACCACAGAAAGGCTTGCAGAGAGTGAAATAAAGTGGATTGTAAAGGGGAAGAGGGAATAGCTATTCTTTTCCATAATCCCTAACGTCAAGCTTGTCCTGGCGAAGATCGCAGACTGCAGATGAGGGAGTGTATATGGCAGCGAGTTGGAACAGCCTCAATTACAAGAGACTACGATTCTGCTCCGAGAGGATTTGAGCCCCTGACACATGTCATCTAGAGCTTTACCTGTTTTCCTGGAATCCAGCAACTCCCAACTTTAGGTATGGGTTCTAGGCTTCCGCTGTCATCTTCCAAACATTCCTTTATGGTTAGAATCTTTGCATACAGCTATGTACTGATTTGGAAGACCACTGCACATCCTCCAGGGCTCCAAGATAGACAACACATTGTTTACCATGAAAAAGGCGAGGTAGTTGGCTATGTGTGTATGTTTAGCATGGTGGGTGGAGAAATTCAGCTACTACTGAATCCTTTACCTCTGTTTTATTGTATTTTATTTGGTCAGTGTCTGGACTGAGATACTATGGGCCTATTCATACATACATGTGGGTGGGGTATAAGGGAAAGGGATGAGGAAGGGCTGGAAGAATGGATAATGAGGAAGGAGGGAAAATGAAAAGGAGAAGGAGGGAAAGAAAGAAGGGAGAAGAAGATCATGCCTAAGGAAGGTGGGGGATCCAAGGAACACCTTTCTATCTTATTCTTCAATCCAACTCTCAAAAGCCTCCCAGCTCTACTGCACGCCATCAACATCTTCACTAGAGACCCTGACAGGGTGAAAATTAACTACTAGGCTCCTCTAATCACTGACCAAGGTAATGAGTGGCATAGCCATGGTCTCTTCTTGCCTGCTGTCAGAAGGGAGCAATACCTACAGAAATAGGGCTTGCCCTGAAGGAAACAAACGTTATGTTGCCTGTATGAGTGCAAGTCCATTTGTGTGCATGTGACTGTACCTGTATGCATGGGCAGATGTATACATGTGGGTGTAGGGACATATGTTTTTAAGTAAGGAAGCTGGGGCACTGTTGTTCTGTACCCTCCAAGCCTTCGTTTTCATTTTCCTGATGCTGCTCTAGGCTACACACACTGACCCTGTATACTCCAGCGAGAAGACCTCATTATGGCAAATTTCGTTACAGCTCAAGTGTCCTTGTAACAAAGACTATATCCAAGCTCAGAGTAATGGAACCTAGTCGATTTCATTAAAATAAAATTGGTAACAATGAATAATTCAATAGGATGATTTTGTTTCCTCCTCTCCTCTTTATAGATCGAGGAGTTAGTATTTATAATGATTTTTTAATTGGATTCTTGTTTAGTTAGAACTAATCAGCCGTAATTCTTGACAGCCTTCTCCCTACAAGATTGGATTAATTGTCCCATGAAAGTCCTTTTTTTTTCCTAAATGAGATGGGAAATTTTTTCCTTTAGCTCACATGACGAACAATAATCTTTGGATGGTTTTTAAGCACAGTTGACCCCATTGCTCCTGTGTTTGAAAGGTTCTTAGAGTACTAATGATTCCCTCATTTGAGTGACGTTTTTCAAACACCTCTAGGAATGGGATGCTAGCTGAATTTGGAATTCCTGCATCTTTGATGTGATGGAGAAATAATGACTGGACCTCACTTGTAAGTAGGTGTGTGTGTCTGTGCGCCATGCATGCACGTGAGCATTTACAATCAAAGCAAAACTCAGACAATGCTGGTGCCTAGCATTATCTACATGCTTGCCTTTGAATTTGGGGAAAGATGAATGAAGCCCAGTCTATTCTCAGTGCTGTGGCAGTCCACTATGGGAGGCAAGAGGAGACAAAGATAAGTCACTTGAAGTTCTCTGCGATGGAAGGACCATGAGGATGAGACCAAGTGCTGAACCAGAAAAGTAGAAGGGGATTGCTGACCCATTTCTTGCTAGACTGGCACTGCACATGAAAGACACCAGGGGATCCTGAGTACACACATCTTTCCACTCTCCTGAGGGCATCTACTCACACATACAAGTGAGCAAATAAAAAAGTTCAATAATGGGAGCATAAGTAGGAGAGATGCAGAGATGATGAAATAAAGGTGAAAATGAATAAGTGCTACCTTATGCCACATTCAATAATTCTCATCAGATCCCAACCCAAGGCCCAATTTCTCATTCATCTAAATTTCAGTTGGACCTCAGTGAGCTTGAAATAAAGAAGCCATATTAGAGAGGGACGACTGAAAATCATGGCTTATCTGCAAGGTCATGAGATGGATTAGCTTCAGAAATGGCCACTTGCGTCTCTGAGAAATGGGTGTCTTCAAAGAAGGCAGGTGTTTTCTCAGCACGAAAATTGCAAAGGAGGCTGTAGGGAAGCACAGCCATCCCCAGGACCACGTAAGTTCTGGCAGCCCCCAAACTCTCCACCGCTCATCTAGGCTATCAGTCCCTATGGGAGAACAATGTCACACAAATAGTGTATTGGGGCACTGTGGAATGAGTCCCAGCTTCATAGAACAATGTCCCTGGGGTACAACAAGCTAAACGCCTATTTTAAATATGAGAGGGGGAGTGGAACCCAGAAAGGTGGAGAGACTATAAAGGAAATCTGGATATGGTTGCTCTTCATTCAGTAAGCAGACAAATTGAGAGTTCCTGTAAAAAAAAAAAAAAAAAAAAAAAGACTAAAGGTTTCACAAATGGTTCCCACCCCCATTGAATTCCAATGGGATATTCAAAACAGAGTTCTTTCCTGTATCTGAGCCATAATAAAAAGAACATGGGGCACAGCTGTTGTTTGTGATGCTTGCGTCCCCTGCCCTTCACTGCTGCGTGTTGTATCCTCAACCAGCGGTACCGCGCAGGTGCTGGTGTCACATTTGGCTGAAGAAACGCTCAGGTGGACATGTCCTGTGACACTGTGTTTGAAGTGGGCACCTTGAGAGCCACAGCAAAGAAAAAGGGAGCTTCAGCAGGAGTCACCCAAAATTAGGAGCTTACCTGGGATGCTGCTGGTTGTCCGATAACAACCCAACCTGGGCACTGCTGGTCTTGATGGGATACTGAAGCATTGGACGCCCATTGGTCCAGGAAACCCTGGGGTGTGTAGACTCCGCAGTCTTTAATGCTAGTTTTTTGTTCAAACTCTTCACACATCCCATCCCCATCATGGAAATAGCACCGGCTGGGTTCATCTGTGGGAGATTGACATAGGAAGGGGTACAATAAGTAAATATAGCTTTCAGCAGCAGCTGTAGAATACAACATCCAAACCGGAAACTGTTGAACCCATGGTCGTTCGTCACATCAGGATAGTCTTCTATAGCCTTAAAGGGGAAAACATTAAAGTAAGTCCTGTTATACCTAACAGTGATTCTCATCCTGTGGGTCAAGACCCTTTTGGGGTCTCATATCAGAAATCCTGCATATCAGATATTTACATTACAATTCATATCAATAACAAAATTACAGTTATGAAGTAGCAATGAAAATCATTCTATGGTTGGTGGTCACCACAGCATGAAGAACTCTATTAAAAGGTCGCAGTGTTAGGAAGGTTGAGAATCACTGGACAAATGAAACTGGCAGAGATCGTGCTGAGTAAATGAGCACAATGCTGTATGACTCCATTTACAGTAGGATTAAAAACTGTAGAAACCAAGAGCAGAAAATGCAATGGGGATCTAGAGGGACAGTAATGGAACTGTGCAATGACCGAGAGTAAATTATAAACAATGAATACGCTCTCGAAATTTGGTCCACAGGTTGACACTTATGGCTGACATATCTGACTGCACACCTGTAACACTTTGAGAGTAAAGAGCATGCTATTACGTCTGAACAACAGGCACACAGAAATTTACCATTCCAGGTAAATTAGGATGTAAGCTCCCTCTTGGGCTGGGGCTTGATCTTGATCATCCATCTAATATGTACTCCAAAATAATGAAGCAGAACTCTATAGAAGATACTGAGTTTAAGATCAAAGACTTGAGTTTCCTTTCTGCCCCTTGCACTGCCCATATAACTTTACAAAACAGTTTTCCTTCTTAATCTCTGTCTCACACCTATACTGGGGATCTAATTGTCCTTGTCAGGACAACATCTTCCTAGGAAATTAACACAAATATGCCTTGTACATTCTAAAATAAAGACAACAAGAAAAATGCTTCTCTTCTAAAGGGTCAATTCATTTCTAAGAGGCTGAATTTCAATAAACTTGTTAAATCAATACTTACTTGAAATACTTTCAAACATTCTACCTTCTAGAAAGAGCCTGGGATCATGGGTGTGGGGGAAGGACTTGAATTTTTCTGTTCTTATCTGTGAAGGGAGTCATTGCATTCAGGGACAGCAGGACTTTGAGTCTCTTCCAAGCCCCCAATTTTTTTGTTTATTTCTGCAAACAGTTTACATAGTAAAATATTATCATGCATGCCAGAATAAGTCTATTCATTAAAATTTAATTATTGGATGATGGGTGTAAGCCCACTGAAAAGTCCAGTGACCAGCACGTCAGGTACTTCTAACTTGGACAGAATAGAAGGTCAGTACTTCCCACAGCTTCACAGTGACCATGGACAATAGCCAATTCAGATACAATAAAACTTAAGGTCCAACCCAAGGGAAATTCACCATAAATCCAATCCCAATGAAGGGGGCTGCAGCAAATTATATTGTCCAACTCTAGGCCAAAGAGACAACTTCTATGATGGTGAGAAGTATGAGCATTGCTCTTTATGCCCAGCAGAGAGATATTGTCTATACTCATCTATATTTAGAATGATAAAACATGACCTTTTAAGGATACGATTATGAGGTTGGCTAACTTGGGGTACCACCTTTGTCTTCCTTCAGTGTAAAGACAGAGAGGAAGAAATTATAATAAGATTGCATAATACCTACTTTTTAAGATGACTTAATTCATTCCCCGAGGCAAAGAACACTTTCAGTACAGCAGAAAAATTGTCCTAAAGGATTACTTCTTTATTATTAGATTTAAGATCATGATAAATCTGACTAGAACCAGAATCCGAGAATGGAGGGAGGTACAGACAGACACAGTCAGGAGAAGAGTTACCCAGCTAGATAGTAAGGTAGGCAATAGACAGGTAGACCAAAGTAGTCAAGAGATAGAGAAGAAGTAGTATTAGAAAGACAAAGGTTCAGACTGCTGAGATGGTCTAGTGGGGAAAAACACTTGACATCAAGCCTGATGACCTGAATTCACCCCTCCCACGTGGTGAAAGCCGAGAACCGACACCTCCAAACTGCACCGAACTTTCATACATGCACCCAGACACCCCTTCTATCCCGTTAAGTAAATACATGGGTTGAAAAGGTTTAACGAGGAAGGAAGTAGGATGGAAAGGAGGGAAAGGGAGAGCAAAAACGAATGACTGAGAGAGAGGAAGGGAGAGATGGAAGGAGGGAGGGAGGTGAGGAGAAAGAAAGAAAAAACAACCACATCTCAATTCTTCTCCAACATTATGCTGACAAAGCTATTGTGAGTCTCTTTTAAAAATAACATCCATAGAGTCTGCTATTCGATTTCTCTTGCTACTAGTGTCCTAGGGGAGCCTCTCTACTCCATCTGCCAGGGTTTGTCTGGGGAATTCTAGTTCCTTCCCCACGCTTTCTGCCTCAAGCAGTAAAAAGAACAGGGTAAGGAACTGAATACAAATGCATGGCCAGGAGAAACAAAGACAGCAGCAACAGCAATAAAACAAACTGGGCTTCTTGTTTCCATTGCATCAATTTCCTTAGTGTCCCTTGAATGCTATATGTTGAACGGGGAGCCGTTTTTTGTACAGAATTTAAAGTCTATAGCAAGGGCAAATGATTACCCTGCCATCCTACCTTCTGTGTAGTAGCCAGGTGACATTTATAATAGCATATATTCCATTGGAAGGGGAAAGGGATATTGTAAATGTTGAGAGAGAGGGAGAGAGAAAGAGAGAGAGAAAGAGAGAGAAAGAGAGGAAATCGCTAGAAACCCCAGCAGACTTTCAACAAGTATTTGTGGAATGAATAATCAGCTAAACTAGAGAATCCCTGACATGCACATTCCTACTGAGACTTTGGAAGTCTTTAGACTTTACCTTAGGATGAAGGATCAAGAACTGAGACACAAGTAGGGACTGGTTTGCAGTGGACCTTACACTAAGCAGTCTGTTTTCAACATCTAACCCCATCTTCTCCTGCCAAAGAGGAATTGAGAATTTTGGATTCATCACTATACTTGATGACAGATTTAAAAATCTGTCTGCCCATCAAGAACACTTGATGAAACGGACAAGGCCAACCTCCCCCAACTGAGTTTTTACAAGGTGAAGCTTTTTCCTTGTTTGGAGGAAATAGTCTTAGTTTTAAGACTGTGAGGCACATGAACAGGCAATTCATCTGCCCTATATAGACTTATTGTCCAGTTTTTATCTGTATTGAATGTCAAAATAAAATACTTTGTCCCTGAATCCCTAAAGCATATGATAAAGACCTTTTTGAGGTAGGCAGGAATTGTTTCACCCACTACAGCTTTGAAGGCAAAGTCTGGAGACATGAGACGATTTTCATTAAAATATAGACCAACGCTAGGGTGGAGCTACTGTGGAAAGTTCCTAGGCGTGAAGTGGGACTCCGGGTTCGAGCTAGCTAATGATCTAATTCTGCTTGTTTGTTAATGTTATACATGATATTTTGCCTTTCTATATCTCATGATAACTTTTGGGGACTTAAGGGCTTAGACCAGACATTCCTAAGTGATGGGATCACAGAAAAGCTAAAAGTTATTAATGTAGAAAGGGGACTGGTATGGGGGAGGCTGATAATGATATGGGAGATGAGAGGGGAAAGGGAGCATCCCAATGTGCTTCTTAAAAGATTTCTTTCTCTGTTTTTATTTAGGCATATACACCTACATGATTTTATTTGCACCGCCTGCCTGCAGGAGGCCTGGGGCAATGAATCCTCTGCAACCAGACTCCTAAGTGCTTGTGAGCCATCTAACATGAATTTTGGAAACCCCAATCCTCAGTAAGAGCAGTCAGGGCTCTTACATCTTACATGAGAAGCCATCTCTCTAGGCCCACAAATCATGGGCCTAGAGATATACATATATGAAACTGTCCAGAAACAAATTTAAATTAAGTTTTCAAATGCACAAAATTAGTACGGTTGAAGCCATTTTCTGAAGCTTCTTGGGAAAATATTCTGTAGGGAAAAAGTTTAAAATCCTCCTTGAGCTTCTAATAATTATGATTCCCTTTCTAGTGAATGTGGCCCCACTAGAGTATTAAATTATGGGAACAAAATAGAATGTCACCTTTGACAAGTTGCAGTGTTATTTCTGGGGCATCTTTATATCTTCTCACAGTTTCCATTGGTGTGGACAGAGGAGTCTGAGAAGCTATCAGCGTTACCAAGCTTCGGCCCCGGGAAAGAAAAGGTACAAACTGCCTGTGCAGAGAGTGGAGGAGAATTTTGTTCCCTGGCGATAGACTTGACTTAGAATACAATGAAGAAACAAATCATTTCAATGTGTGCTTCTCAGCATTGGTCTACCTTCCAAAGGATGGGTGGGATCTCTGAGCATTTGTTTAAAAAGTCAGCTCAGCTTTTGAGACCCCATTGTCTATGTCTATCTCCAGCCGATGGAAGAATGACTGGGATTGCAGAGGTTTTATTCAGTACAATAATTACTACTTTTTTCTATTTCTTTGAAAACAAGAAAAGATAGTATTTTTAAGTTCCACTGTTTATTTAAGAATGAATCTAAGCACAACATACTTGGTGTACACATAATTCATCCAAACAAACACAACAGCAAAAAAGATGCCAAAGTGTATAATCTTTGGATTCAAATAATAATGTCTTGGAACAGGGCAATTAGTATAGGATTAGGACCCAATAGTTTACATGATGGAAGGTTGGGGGCTTGCTTGGGGAGGATGCGTTGAGCTGTTTCATCTGGAACAGAAATATCTTAACCTGACACTTCCTTTCTTTTAAACATTTCATGCCAAAGCCACATCACTGCCCTCATTTAGCTTTCTTCAGACCAAGACTTTGTTCATAACTTCTCCAGCTGGATCAGCTTTCCCAGAATACAATAGACAGCGTGCTGAGGCTGCTAGCGGGCCCTCCACCTGCTAAGCAGCTTCCCTTGTGGAATCTGAGGAGCTCATGTTGGCATCTGCTTTCTTCAAGGGCTGATCACAGCCAGCATGAACCTGAAATCCCTTTCCGTGCTCTACAGTGACAACTGAACAAAATAGAAATGGAAGGAACCCTCAGTGCATTGCCTATTTCTCCTTTGATTTGGCCCTCACAGTAATCTCACACTGGACTTTAGGTCTCTTCCACCTTCAGCTCCCTCTCATACAGTCAGTGTGACTCTAAAGGGCAAATTTCACCGTGTTTGGAATATTTAATTGATGCCTACAGTATTTCAAAATCTTCATGTAGCTTTCAACTCCTCTCAAATCGGATTCCTTGTTTAACCCAAGTTCCAGCCACATCTCTCTACTTCTTTTCATTCATTCCTCAGAGCATCCACTCCGATCTCCTCAGCCTGAAAGCCTGGTCTTCAGTCTGTGTCTCCACCATGAAGACTTCATCCAGTGTCTCCAGCAGAGGGGCACATCGTCCGCTGCTCTGGTACATTTCTGTATTTTCAGTTTTAACCAGTTCTTATTTCCAGGCATCATTATTCATTTCTTACAGACCATTAGGAACGGTACAGTCTACCCGAGTTTTCAATATTTAGAAATAATTTTCCTTAATACAAAGTCTTTAAATAAATAAAAACACAGAAACTTAGATTCAATATCTCTATTATTATTGTTGTTGTTATTATTATTTCTCCTACCTTACATCTCATAAGAAAATTTATTAAGAGGAATCTGTGTATATCCTTTCTACTTTTTCTTCCTGTAATTCATTCTCCATTTGTCTCAGCTCTGGCTTCTGTTCTTACTACTGTAGCATAGTCAGGTCCCCAGCAGCCTCAGTGTTGCTGAGCTAATCATGACGTCAGTATCTTCGCTTGATTCCCTCAAGGCACGTGAAAGTGTGACTCCACTCTTTCCACTTGAATCTCTCTTCTCTCCTTTCTTCTCCTCCCCTCGTTCCTCTCTATCCCTTAGTTCTGCCATATCGCTCCCCTTCTTCATGCCACCATGACATCCTAGTCCCTTCTATCATGTGGCATCTCTCACACACCTTCATGTACCGTCTCTTAGATTCACTTTACAATAAGCACCTCCAGACTTCAGAGCTAGGTCTGAGAACACTTAATTCTTCTAAATTCTCTCATCTATCTTAAAACTTAAATAATAATTTCAAAAAAATTCTGCCAATGAATTGTATTCACATATATGGATTTAGATATAGTCTCTTCTCTGAGTTCCAATGGCCTATAGTGGAATTTCTGCCAAACGTCTATTTAAATGCACATCACAGGAGCAACAAGGATATTAGTTTCACCCCTTGTCCCTTTCTTCATGTTAATGATCGAGAACATCAACAATTATGCCACAGAGGAGAAACCCCAACCCTCTCTGTTGTCTCACCTACTTGTCTTTTCACCCCACCTTGCCACATCCCCATTCAGGCCATAACCACATCCTTTGGTTCCTTTGCCTGGGGATATTCCTAATAGATGCATTCTGTCCCATTGCCACCATCCTGGACATCATTCTTGCAGTGCCCACTTTTGGATATTTCCTTGTCATCCTTCCTTTCAGACATAGTTACAATGCTTACCTTGAAACAACACACTTCCACATACAAAGATTCAGTGGTTTCCCATTTTATCATACACAACAAAACCAAGAATTTGTAACATGACCTACGAGTCAGCTTTATGTGCCTGTCTCACAATTATTCCTGCTACTCACAGGTTCATTTACCCACCCATCTACCCACATACCCACCCATCTACTATCTCTCCATCTGCCCATCTATCCACCCACCCATCCATCCATCCATACATACATACATACATACATCTACATAGATTGACAGCTGTCCATTCAAAAAGTCTCTATTTCAAATTTTCATTGCGTTAGAAGCTTAAACTACAAATTTGTGTTTGTTTTTCTTGCTCTTTTTGTATCTTCTTCAGTGAGGAGTCAACTCAAAGAACAGCACTGTTCACATATAGTACGTGCTCATTCCTAAGTGGTTGAATCCTTTCACAGCATTTATTATATGTGAGGAAACCCAAAGTTTGAAGTTTGGGGTGTAGATAATTGGTACCATGTTCACCTACCATGTGTGAAGCCTTGATTTGCTGATCCACAGGACCACACAAAAATATTTTAAAGAATATTTTTTTATGTGTTACTATTCCCTGCATCCTTCTAAGTTTCACAGAAATGCATGTTTTATTTTTAGAATCTATAAAATTGCCTGATCATACTATGTGGTTACTATTTAATAATAAATAGATGTTATTATTTATACATCTTGATTCTGAGACAGCACTAGACTGGCTCCAGCTTACTCAAATCAAGTCCCTGATACTTAGGATAATGTCAGTCTTATAGGAGAAACTCAGTAAATGATTAATAAAGCTCTTGTGGAGTTTTATAATTGCCATAATCAATTATCTAAAATTGTCTCAGTGATCCATGTGTAATCTTGGGAAACCTGTAATCTCAGCACTTAGGAGGCCAAAGGAAAAGGACCATGAATTTTAGTACTACATGAGTGCATTAGCTTGGCTTCAGTTGATGTGATAACATACTCTGACCAAGAGCAAAAGGAGAATGGCTTCTTTGACTTATACTTCAGATCACAGTCTATCATTGAGGTATGTCAGGGTAGGAACTCAAGACAAAAGCTTAGAGGTAGGACTAGAAGCAGAGACGGATGCCGCTTTCTGGCTTGTTTCTTGGCTCATACTTAGGTTGCTTTCATGATACAGTCCAGCCCCACCTGCCAAAGGATGGTACTGTCCACAGTGGGCTAAGCACTCCTACATCAATAACAAATTAAGAAAATGTGCCTGCCAGGCAGTGGTGGCACACACCTTTAATTCTAGCACTTGGGAGGCAGAGGCAGGAGGATATCTGTGAGTTCAAGGACAGCCTGGTCTACAGAGTGAATTCCAGGATAGCTAGAACTGTTTCATAGAGAAACCCTGTCTGGAAAAGCCAGATGGATGGATGGATAGATAGATAGATAGATAGATAGATAGATAGATAGATAGATAGATAGATAGATAGATAGACAGATAGATAGATAAAAAGAACATATGCCCAAAGACATGCCCACAGGCCAATATGATGGAAGGAATTCCTCAACTGAGATTCCCTCCTCCAGAAAAAGTCTAGGTTTGTCATTTGTCAAGCCAACAAAAATTCTGATACTTGGTTAGAGTGAGACACTCTTTACAATAAAAACAACATCAACAAAAAATAAACAAACTGAATACCAAACCTGATTTCTAATTATTCCAACAGGTTATTCTACATAAAGATTTTAATGCAAGTTTTAAATGAAGGTCTAGTACAAGTTCTGGCATACATTAATCATAACAGTGCAACTCTGTAACTAACTCATTACAAGGTCCCTTTGTTTCACCTTATGTCCTAAACACTGCTTTATTTTCTGCCTTTTGAAACTTTGAAAAGAAATAGAATAGGTGGATAGAAAAGAGAATATATATTGTACTGAAATTTAATAAAGGGAATTGGCAATCTTCTGAATTAGAATTGAAGGTGTGTTGATATTACCTTGAATTTAGTATATGTATTAAATGGCCTGAAAAGATTGAAGCAGAGATAGCGACCTGAATATAAAGACAACACATCCAATAAGCCCGAATATTCAAAGCTCCAAATAATTTTCTATCTAGGTCTCTTTGGAGCTCCAATTACATCTCATGATATGACAGGGTGGGGACAATTAATACCATATGAATTATTAGTTGCAATGAAATAGATGTGAGCACAAGAACAAATGAGGTCTAAGATCCCACGACCTTTAAAATCAGCAATGGGAAATAACAAAATAAAATTTGACTTAGAGAATCCAAGTAATAAATGGGGGAATGGGGCTAAACATTGATATGCAAAAAGACAGCATACTATAAATAGATTCTAAGTGTTTTGGATGTGAAAGGAAAGGGAGAAGAAGGAAAAAAGAGGGGAGAAGAAGGGGAAAAGAAAGGAAGAAGTCTCTAGGAAAAGAAAGAAAGAGGAAGGAAAGAAAGGAAAGGAGAGAGGGAGGCAGGGATGAAGGAAGGAAAAGAGGAAGGGAGGAAGGAAGGGATCAGGGAGAGGGAGGGAGGGAGGAAGGAAGGACAGAGGACAGGTTCTTCTCTTTCTGGGCTTCAGTCTTTTCTTCTGCCTAGTAAACAAGTTAGATTAAATAACTTCATAATCTTCAAATATTTTCCTCTAAAATTTTCTTGGATCTTTATTCCTTTAACCCTTAAGCTTGTATTTTTTAGTCTGAAATGGGAGCCTGGAAAGCAAAATCCTTGAAAACTGTGAGCGCTGAACTTTTCTTGAAAGACATGGAGAAGGGCATTAATAAAAAACATATCTTGTGCCAGAAATCAAAATTCCAATTTCAACTCTGCTCTAAAGTATTCTTTGGCATCTAATAACATATACCATCCTTCCATGATTCTCTCTGTTTGCTTTGGTATTTACTCTTTAAAGCAACTTTACTTTTCTTACCCATTTTGCAAAGTGACTGGAAAGATCTGATACAATAATACACAGAAAATACTGGAAGGTGTCAATATTCTTAAGTAATGTTTTCACCTTATTTCAGGTGCATACCTGAACTCACCTCCCAAATCACCAAATCGCTTTTCATTTCTTTACTTATGTCTTACCATAACCATTTACCTGTTTAATGAAAGGTTATCCAAACAAATTCCCCAAATACAATTCTAAGCTCTCCTACGGCTTCTGTTTACCGCTAATCTACTCCTCTCAGAACATTAACTTGTCTCTTCAAATATTTATCTGATTTTTTTTTCTAAATGAGAGCAGCCATTCCATGAAAGCAGAGGACAGGTAGTTTTGTCACCATTATCTTCAGATTCTAGACACAGAAGACTATCTGTAAATATATACACACTGAATAAACAAAGGTCTGTGCTGCAAATGCCTTCAGTAACTACATAGCCCATGCACATCCTGCTCACAAATGCAGCGACTGAGATTAAGCTAAGTATGGTGCCAAATACAGCACAGTTAATTGATGGAGACTGTTCGGATGGAAGCTTCACCTCAGTCCTTGGCATCCATATATTGAAAGAGTCTGAAATGTTCTGGTGAAAGTCCTCTCCCCTGGGAGTTGCCTCAGTTCAGACTCTGCCCCTGAGAAAGCCTGCCAAAGGATGACCCCTCTCCAGAGACGCTCAAGACCACTCCCACAGGGTATTTAAACTGTTGCCAGTTTTCTGGTCTTCCTTTCCCATCTTCTCTCTGGGAGGCTGGAAAGCCAGCTGGGAGCGCTTGTATCTATTAAATCTAGTTGTTGTTTTTTAAATTCAGTTTAAAAAACAATAATTCCCACTATTGTATTGGTGGAGAGGTTTATTGGGGTGCAGAAACTATTCAGGAGCCAAGGGTCTTGACTCGTTAGTGAAGAACCATTATTACATAAAGACTGAGAAAATGCAATGTTTGATAATCCTGAGAACTTCATGTATATGAGCATAATGGAAGACCATGCATGCAAATAAAAATATATATATGTATGTGTATCCTTCTCAATTCAGTAAAACAAGGAACCCATCATTCTGTTAGAGCAGCCTGGAGATTCCAACCGAGGCATTTGGATAAACTTATGTTATGTGTACCAGTGGGCCAAGGGCTGGAGGATGAGTCAAGGCACCACATGAAACCAAGCCAGTAACCATACTCTGGCAAAGCTGGCCATGACTAAGGTGACTGCAGTGTACTGAGTTCTTGGTAGGGTTCCCATGTAGTAGCCAGAGCATCAACATGGGTGACTCCCATCCTGAACCCTGATTGGTCTGGCTCAACACAAAGTATATACTCCTGCCATATGGTTCAGAAAAATCCAAAAGAATGAGGCATTCAAGTCACAGTGTCCTCCATTTCCAATTCAGTGAGACACATTGACATGCTTGCAAGATCAGGAGACAGGAAACAAGCAGATCACCTTTGGGTAAGTTTGTTCTTTCTTTTATGTGATAAAGAGGATAATATTTAGACTTTGGAATAGGATTTTATGTCAATTAGAATCTGTATGCTTTTTAATTTGTGTTGTTTTACTGCATTTTGTTCTTAAAGAAATGTGTGTTTGTGTGTGTCTTTCCACTCTTCTAAAATGAAAAGCGGAAAAAGACAAGAGGGAGTGAGAAGACAGGAGGATAATGATCCTAAATTTAATGAGTTAACCAGAACATTTGGACATAGAAATCAAAACCATAACCCATTTTGATCAGGCATAAAAAGGGTCATCATGACTTTTCCTATTCAAAGCAGCATTCAAGAAGCTGTGGTTGCTCTGAGGTCAGTCTCCAACGACTGAAAGAGGGGTTTGCCCATACAAAAACAAGGGATTGAAAATGGCATTGCTAGCTATGAATCCCAGAACACTAGCCAGAGATGTCCTCTTTATATTTAGGTGGATGAACCGTGCCTTAAAAGATGTGAGCTCTGGGCCACAAGGAGCTGCACTACAGTCAGAAAGTGGGATCCAGAATAAGCATCATGAACCAAGCGATCCTCATTCAGGAAGAAGATATCTAATCTGAAACGGGAGCTCAGAGGGGCATGGGAGAATGCTTTCTTTCTAGCTTCAGTGGGCCTGAAAATGTAATCAGCTGCTTCAGATCTGGAATTATATGCATCTACTCTTTTCTGACAGACTTAATGACAATTGCCAGGTATGATCTTGTCCCTAGCTATTTCTACAGCTTTCTCACCACTAACACATTCTATTTTCTGATTGAGGCGGATTGCTAGTGAGGCTGCCCCTTGAGGGAACCATGCCCACTCTCGCACCTCCCCTCCCCACTTGTGCAGGGAGGGACTTCGTTTAATGTCCCAGGTGCTTTCCCTATGACTAACCTCATTCAGTTTTAATTCATAGATTAACCAGGCATGCCTTCTGGAAACCCTATCTGTCACTCTTTCCCTAGGAAGGCCAGTTGCTACCCCTCGCTATATTACTATAGCATCATCTACTTGGCCAATTAAAGTCACATTTAGTGTATTTGCTAAGTAAATAAGAGGATGGTTTGCCAAGTGCTAGACTCTTAATTAAGTGTTTCAAATACCCACAATTACCTAATCGTTGTAGATCTTTTTGTAGTTAGTGTTGCCATTGTCCAAAAAGTAGAAAGAAACTGAGGTTTGAAGACACTAAGTGAGAGAGTTGCAGGATCAAGACTCAAATCTACACTAGTCTGATTCTAAAATCAAAACTTTTCTGTATGTTCATTCTGTACATTTCACATCTTTTTGAAACAGCTGTGTATACAGAGGAAGGTCTTATGCCTGACCCGTTTCTTTCTGGGGCGCCCCATGATTTTGTGTCACTTGAGGACTCAGAAGTCTAAGGCAGCAGGGGCACATCTTTGGAATGGCCAGGAGCCTCCAGTTCCATCCAAGGCCTCTTCCTTGTCAGAAAAATGGTGAAATAATGATTAACCTTACAGATGTTAGAAAAACAAAATGATAAGACAAATTAAAAGCACCCATTCCAAAATCTAACATTTGAAAGAAAATCTCCTGTAGGGCTCAGTAACCTCGGTTTCCCTAAGGAAAACAAGTAACATCTACTACCTTGTGCTGCGCTTCAAGGACGAAGGCTCATTGACTTCAGTTTGGCTAAACGTTTTAATTTTTTAAAAGAGGAATCTAAGTTTTTGTTGGCAAATGAACGAAGGTGCTGGGCCCAGCCTGCAGCCCCCAGCCCATTAGGAAATTTACAAGGCGAGCTGGGGGCCTTCGGCTCAAGTGCTCCCTCAGACACAGTACTTACAAAGCCATCAATTTCCTTAACAAAGAGCATTGGCTTAAATGCCCCTTAAAGCAGCGCTATTTACGGAGTTACCTACTTCCTTTTGAATTCTCTGCCTAGGGGGTGGCAGGCCTGCTGTTCTTTCCAGCCACCAGTTAATTAGGTTTTGTACCCCAAAGGAAGCTAGCCTAGGATTGTGCTTGATACTCAAAAGCCGCACAACTTGGGGTTATCTAAGAGTCTTACAGGTAATCTAAATAACCACTCAATTCACCTAAAGTTCGCAAAAGTTTGGACTACTGTCAGCACAGAGGTGGGAATGAGAGGCTTATGGGCACCTGACTCCTTCTTACATGAAAATAAAACAAGAGTCAAAAAGGCTTTAATGACAGATATTACAAAAATTTGGGGGGCTTCCTGGAAAATAGCTTAGTAACGAGCCCATTGTGTGGATGAGACGGCTTTAATGACAGATATTACAAAAATTTGGGGGGCTTCCTGGAAAATAGCTTAGTAACAAGCCCATTGTGTGGATGAGACGGCTTTAATGACAGATATTACAAAAATTTGGGGGGCTTCCTGGAAAATAGCTTAGTAACGAGCCCATTGTGTGGATGAGACGGCTTTAATGACAGATATTACAAAAATTTGGGGGGCTTCCTGGAAAATAGCTTAGTAACAAGCCCATTGTGTGGATGAGACAAAAGTAGCCCCGTTACTCTTTCACAGAACTAGGAATTGAACACACATCACAGCTCCAGCGTCACCCCAACTCAGAACTAGCTGAGTGTTCCTCTTTAGATAAGAAGAAAGCCTCCGTTCAAGCCACAGTCTGTTGGGCTTTGAAGATCTTTGACACCTCGATGCCTAAGAAATAAAGTTGTCTCATAAAAAATATATCCTTCTTTAATACATTTATTTCTTGTTTACTAAGCCTACAAATAATATGCCAGTTTCTAGTGAGTGGAGGGAGATGCTATATGTAAATTGTGTTTTGCTCTGGGATGTCGGGTGAACATAAGGGAGGGACCATCAGCTCAATGTTAGGTTATCTTGAGAAGAGCTGCCTTAGGAGTCAACACCTAGGCTGTATCTCTTCATTGGTGGTGGAGAGGACCTTGCCAGGAAAGAGGATGCTGTTAGCCAATGAGATGCTAGAAAAACGAAACAAAAAACATAAAAGTACAAAGCGAAATAGGATACTAGAACCTAGCTTGCAAATGACTGCATCAAACCATGAAGGTCTTGGCTTGAGGGCCATGCTAAAAAGAAATTTAGATGCTACCATCTTGGGCTTGAAAGATATTATATAATAAAGGAAAACTACATTCATTCCTGATTATGATTAAATCACTGGTTCTCAAAGATTGGGCTATGTCCCACCTGCAACCTTGGCTACAAAGTCGTTCTCTACTGCCTGTATTAGGAAACAGCATCCATGCCTTTATTCCAGGAGGCTGCTATGACCTACTTTTGTTTCAAACCATTATTATGACTACCTTGTTATGATTACCATACTATGTTCTGCTTCTGTAACCTATCTATTTACCTACCAGATCCCCTTATTTGGAAACTCCTTACCCCTGAACTATCAAAACCCTTATCATGCCCACTGACCTCATGAACCCCACATTAGGAGGAGAAAGCAGTGTACAAGATATTTTTTTTAAAAAAGCTTGCTTTAATTAATTACTTGCTTTAATTA
Organism: Ondatra zibethicus; assembly: GCA_004026605.1. Lineage (NCBI taxonomy): Eukaryota > Metazoa > Chordata > Mammalia > Rodentia > Cricetidae > Ondatra > Ondatra zibethicus. The sequence goes on along the minus strand of PVIU01004474.1, from coordinate 95,643 downwards.
ATTCCTTGATTTAATTAATTTGGCCATATGATTTATTCTGTGTTTTTTCTCCTTGAATCTTTGGGATTACCATTTTCCTCAAAGGCAATGCAAAGCCACTGTGGACACGTTCCAGAGGATAGGGCCAAATGAGATGTTTATTCTAGGAAAATTGCTCTCTCACCATATCAGAGGGCAGACTGGGGCTGGAAAAATTGAGGAACTTGGAACCTGCGGCAGCTCTCCTGTCACACTTTAGACAAGCACCACAAAGGGCCTTGGGGAAGCAATGGTGAGTTTAGGCTGTGGGGAGAGGTGGATGTGGAGTAAAATACACATTTTCAAAATAAAGTTGGAATAGCAATTATTGGGATATAAATAAAGATAAAGGTGGTAAGAATGAGGTTGTTTCCCAAAATTCTTGTTAAATGTTTGATTAGTTAGTAGGGCCAACAGAGGCTTGGCGAGAAAGCTGGCAAAGTACAATATGTGCTGAGTATATAAGGGAATCTCCAGTCCAGGCAGAGAAGCTAGATTTGTGAGTGTGCAGAAAAAGTGAAAGGCTGGGCAGTAGAGAGTTAGCCTCAAACACAGACTGAGGGAGAGCAGTGTGGGGAAAACCGTCAGGCAGAAAACAAATCAGCGGAATCCTCGGTTCTGAAGGGATGACTCTGGCAGCGACGAAAGGGACGTTGCTGTGGACTTCGAAAGACGACTGTACCAAAATGGACAGAGAAGTAAGGAAAACCAGAAAAGGCTAGCCAAGTGTAGCTAGAAACATACTCAGCATATTTTCTTTAATCATGATTGTTTAATCGAAAGCCCTTCATGACCTCCTTGTATGATGGATGATTCTCGAACTTGTTTGCTATCTTCAACGGATAGAGTATTCTCTACTTGTGAATAAGGACATCACTGTTTTAGTACCATAATAATCAGTATTTATTGATCAGTTTCTGGCCCATGCAGTGGCAGCATGGTATTCAGGCTTCATATCACAGTATGGCATGGTGAGAGTTGCTCAATACATGAGCATTGCACACATTCATTGGGTGCATGGAGGGACAGATGATACAACCCTCTGAGGTAAAGAACCATGCTCCCGTTTCTCATATGGGAAAAGATGCTAAGGGACTGGAGGAAGAGAAGGACCCCATGCTTCAGGTCCCAGCAGCCAATTATCCTGTCTGTTGATAAGCTCTCTTGGCAGAAAGGAATAGAAACAAACGTACAGAAAAGTTGGGGATTCAAGTAGTTCACACAACATTTTCCACAGTAATGAGGCTAAACGCAAGTTATTTGCACTGTTTTGGACTGCTGAATGGGGGGACAACTCTTGCCAGGGTGTTCACCTTCCTGCCAATGGCAGCTGATAGCTTAATTTAAACTTATGGATAATTTGGGCCGGCTTTCTGACTGGTGTTGAGAGGTAAAATCACTCTGATTTCTCATCAGGTCGGCTTGCCAAAAGTACTTTGTTGGCCCCTGAATAGCATCCTACTCAGGGAGGTTGTTGCCTTAAAATATTACTCCAGTCTGTTGTGCTTCTACCTAGAAACAACGCTTGCTACAAGACTAGATAGCCCCAGCCAGGTCTCTAGTGGTCCTGGATTAGGCTCCATCAGGACGAGTCTATTTGCCGACCCTACAGAAGGACTCTGCCTCAGTTTGGACTTTCAAGCTCCATCGGGCAACTCTTGTCATCTGAACCCCATTGCTTAGAAATCTGTCCTAGACTCGCCAACTCCAGCCTTAAGCTTTCCAGGACTCTGAGGAGTCTCTCTTCCCCATCCATCCCAACATCCTGTCACCAGTGAAGTTTCGCTGTGAAGGTCCATCTGTAGCACAGAAAATTTGACATGCAACAGGTACTTCAAGTGGACAAATCCCTTGTGTGAGATCCTCAGGGTCACTTGGAGCTGTTGGCTTCCACCCAAGGAGACCCAGGGGGCAATGTGAAGTCCAGCTGAGCCTCACAGCTGCAGATGTTAGCACAGGGCAAGTTAAAATAAAAACCTTTAATGATTATTATAGTTTCAGATTTGTTTTATGCTAATATCTCTTTGATCCTTAACCAGTGGCAACTTAGAGAAAGTGGCCTTTCAGTTGCTTCCTGTGTTAAGTATTTAATGAATTGTAAATAAACATGTCAGACGGTGTTTCTGAAAGAGACCCAGGCATCCTTTCTTACTAGAAGTCTCCACTGCTTCTTGCGCTGCTCCCTTTCTCGTTATCTGTTTGCTGTGAGACCTTCAGTTCCCAGATTATACATTTTATTAGATAATCCTAAAGATAAACATGTAACAAAAAATAAGTTGTTCAACTCCTGAGCCACAATTTCAAACCTAAAATCCCTTACTGGTGAAAGAAAATCTTGAATAAATTACTGAACATCTCTGTGTCTTGATTTCTTTACACAGATGGGATATATGATGTTAAAATTAGCCTATAGGATCCATGTCATTAATTTAAAAGGACTTAACAGAAAAATCATAGAACTAACTTAATTAATATATTTGCATTAAGAACCTATCCTCTGTATTATTATGACTACTGCCAAGGCAGGTAAGAAAGACAAGCTCTGTCTGAAGGACTGGCATTCACATGGAAGGAATCTGGGAACTCTTCATTTGTCACTGGAGCAGATTTATGTTCAAATCTCAGCTTCACTACTTAAGAACACCTACTTCCAACCACCTGCTTTGTCTCCCAAAGCTTCTATAGAATGGAAGCATGGCCTCTAGCATCCAAGCACTGTGAGGAGCAGGAAAGGAGGGTCAGTGGCATGTGTGGCTGCCAGCCTGGCTCAGGGGCACGTGGAAAGAGTCGTTCCTCTAGTGGTCATTTCTCATCTCCATAAATATTTACTGAATTGCTCATGCATTTGGGAGCTTTGCTGTGTCATCGAGAAAGAGGTCATCATAATGCTTGTCTTCCAGGAGCATCGTGAATGCCGCTGGAAAAGTGACACTTCAGTAAGGACATCAGTGTTGGGCTACAGGTAGGGTAGGATACAGATGCTGTCTGAACCTTTGAGAAGTGAACAAAGTGAAGCCATATGGGCTCAGATGGCCATTGCTTCCAGTCACAAAATGTTCCATGTTTAAGTGTAACAGAGCTTAGAGCTGCAAGATGGAGACACAGAAGTGCTTCTATGCTCAAAGTTGAAGGACACGGGTGTGTAAATACAAATGTGTGCTGCCAATATTGGGATGGGTAAAAGGAATGGCTCTTTCTCTCTCCCTTTCCCTGTCTCCTTCTCACTAAAAACGTTGCTATTTTACACCTAAGAGCCGCCCATCTTTCTTTGCAGCAGCCATCTGTGACCGACATCTTCAGTACAGTGACAGATAGTAACTACCTGACCATGTAGGCCACAGATGGCTTCCATTGGCAACACCGCAGCCCTCCTTTGTGGTGGCAGTATATTAACAAAGGGGTCTACATGTGTTTCAATGGGACTTTATTGCCAAAACCTGCAATGGGTTGGCTTTGACCTTAGGCAATGATTTACTGATCCGGGTCTGTGCAAGTACACAGGGGACTACTGTAAGCAGCACAGAGCACAGGGTACACAGATTGGCCACCTTCTCCTTCCTTCAGGCTATAAGTAATCACAGTCCTCACAGGCCTTGAAGAACCTCTGCCTGCAAACCTATGTCCTCAGTTTTCCTTGTCATCCACCACCGTGCTGAGCCTCTTTTCACACTGCAAAAGCTCTCTCCTGCCCTGAGTGCTGAGTAATCTGAGCTCCTAGAAGTAGTGACTTTGAAATCACTGTCAGGGAGGTTCTCAGCCCTCACTGGCCTTCCTTACATGCTGCCGCTTCCTTGAAACAAGCACGGAGCTTGGCAAACAGACGGTACAGGTAACAGAAAGTGACGGAAGGAAGGGTGAAATCTAGTAGCCAGTTAGCATCCCCTTCAGCCTGGGTCTGTGTGCGCATGTTGGAGCTAGCGTCTGCCCTTTTCTACACAGCGAAGTTTGCACATCACCTTGACTGCCCATCCATCATTTTATTTTAAGAACATTACTTTAGCCTCCAAAAAGAAAAGGAGGATACAATTAGAACTATATTCCTCCCATGCTTAATATTTCAATTTCCCTCAGGGTACTCCCTTCAAGTAGAGATCACAGCTCATGAATATTAAATATCTATTCCAACTCAACATGAACCCAAAGCAACAGAAGAGAGCCACAACCCAGAAAAAGGCCTTGCTACCAGTCTAGAGGCTTTTCCCCTTTTCAAGCTTACCTAAGCTATAAGTGTATGGATACATTTCAAGGCAGATGGATTTCTGGTCCCTTTTAGTACCATAAGGAAGCCCTTGTTCTTAACTGCCCAGATTCACCTGCCAGGACTCCGGCTGCCCTTCAAAAGCACACATCAAAGTCTGGTCTCAATTCCTTACATTTAAGAAAGCTTCAAGTGGGTTCCCTGGTCCTGACCCCTTCCCGAGAGTCAGCAAACTGACTCAGGGCTAAGGGCTAGAATTGCTCCGTGCTGGAATCAGAGGCCTCCTGTTTCTTTTACTCCAGTTCTGTCTCTTTGTGGGGCAGGCCTCCCTGGTTTGCAAATGGAGTAGTGGGCCTTGGTCTGTGGCAGATAGGCAGTTTGATCCTAAGGAAAACTGACTTGAGAACTTTGAATGTATTCCTCAGACCTCCCGCTGGAGGACTCAGATCTTTGGTCCTGCCCACACCTCAGTCTTCCGCCCCATTGCCTCCTTTTCCTGCTCTTTTGTGCCCTCGGTGACCCCATTTGACCTTCAGGGTGAAAGGAATTCCTTTCTCCTCCCAGAGCCCTTGTCTTAAAATGGCACAGTTTAAAAACAATAACAGCCGGGGATTTTGATTTTAGAAGTTAGACTCCAGAGCCCTTAGGATTCATCTAACTCATCCCAATCACTTGATGCTGTGTGTCAAGGCCTAGCTACTGTGTAAGAGGTACCAACCACAGTAATTTAGCATCAGTATTCAAAGATCTGGCTCAGAACCAGTCCTGCCTTAGATGCACCATCTGCTTCTGCACTAGCCAGTTCTGAGATACAGAGAAAGGAAGGAGAAGAGGAGTCCACGAGATGCCCTAAATCATTGTTACTCTATACAGTTATGGTCTTGATAACGGTGTCTGTTTTCCAGATGAGAAAACTAAGCCTCAGCATTGGGAGAGGGGTGCCCATGATGACACAGAGAGAAGCCATGGGCTCCACGCTCCCCTGTGTAACCACGGCAATGAGACCCAATCCAGTGCTATTTTACCCTTATGTTTTATGTTAGACATTAGAAAGCAAAGAGGCTAACGTGAAGTGCTGAGAGAGAAGGCTTGGGAAAAGATGGTCCTATCATGCCATCACTGAAGAAATGGACTTTATGCAGAGAGGTTTTGTGTGTTTGTTTTGACTTGGCTTTTCTGTGGTTGTAAACATGTCATGGTAAAGACATAAGAAAGATACATGTTCACTTTCCTTCTTTCCGGGACTCAGTGGTATCAAACAGAAATGCCAGGAAATACTTTCCTGCTCATTCAAGACTTTATCCAGGTTTTGGCCACAGTCTTCAGTGTTGGAACTGTTCTCAGACCTTCCTAGTGAGATTACTTTGGACAGCTCCCTCAAGCTTGTCTCAGGGCCTCTTGATTTTCTCGTCAGTAAGATGTGTACTGCTACTCTAGAAGGTTGAAGGGTATCGTATTTTTCAGAAAGTTTCTTAGCATGATGTAGTTAGGCATCTGACAAATGGAGCCCTGCCTTGACTGCCTGTTACACATTCACTTCTTCTGACTCTAGCTGTACTACTGTGGGCAGTGTGCATAATATTTCAGATTCACAGTTTATCCTCTATCAAACAAGGTGATGACTACAGCAGTTTTAGATGTTATATAGTTTCTGGGAACACTGATGCAACCTTTGAATGAATCGTGTAATAAAAAAACAATGATCACTCATATCATGCTATCAGGTGTCACCAGTTTAAATGGTGAACATGAATGAACTGTTTTCTACGTGTTTGTCATGCCTTGAGCTTGAACCCATGGTAAACTAATCCCCTTCCCCAGATCAATAAGTATATGTGGCTTTCACAGCATCTCTAAGAAGTAGCAGTAACTAACATATTACTGATGAAAAGGAAGGCACAGGTTTACAGTGTCTGCACCAGGATTTCGCCCAGATGCTGTGCTGGTACCTACAATGCCATGGCTGCCATGGCGCTCTGTGTTCTCTGCTAGTGCTGTGCACACCTGGAGTCCATCACCACCATGGCCTTGCCCTTCGGATCTTCTTTTTTCTTCTTCTTCCTTTTTTGAATGAAGTACTGTCTTTATACCAAGGGAAACACTGTTCCAAGAAAATCTTTTAGGGGAAAGTTGGTACTTTTCTTTATACAGGCAAGTGGGAGTGGATCTAGGCAACCAGGAAAGTCTAATCTTGATTCGCAAATTTATGTTTTTTCTAAGGTGGGAGATGGATTCGCCCATTATGGTTACACATTGTTAGAAAGAAAACTAATAACCAAAGCTGCTCTCAGCAGAGCGCACTCCCCTGTCTCCATCCCCACTAGCCTAAGATACTGTTTTCTTTTTCAGTCACTGTTGTTCTAAACTCTCCTCCCAATATCCACCAAGAAGACACAAAGATTCATCTTCTTGTTTTCCTTTCTCGCCTTGGTTCAGTGAGGCCAGGGCAGTCTGACTGAGGGGCCACAGGCTAGGTGACCCCTGCCCTCCCAGCAACTGGTGGCAAGGCAGATAGATCTTTAGCCCCTAGCCCTTATCTACCTCACAGAGAAGGGGGGCCCTGGGCTGTAGGGAGTGCTAATTGAGTTACTGACCCTGGCTCTAACACAGGGGTGCAGATGCCCTGTCAGGAATGAGAGACAAAGTGATGCTGAAAGCTGTTGGGAGCTTGGAGGAAGAGAGAAGAGACAGAGTGGGGGTGCCTGCAGTCCTGGGAGGTAGGATATGGGAGTCTCTATGACTTTATTTTTCCTTGACTATATGTCAACATTAAGTAAGGCTTAAGTCTCCTCGAGCCTTTCCAAAGCTACTGGAGAAGCTAGGACTGCTCAGTATTAGGTGGTTATTGAAAACATAAAGAGTCTTTCATGAAGGGATAAACTGAGGTTCCAACGTGCTGCACAGGGTTCACTACTAAACTGGGACCTGGACTGGACTATCCGAGACTACCCTGAAACATGCAGGACGGGAGATGAAGATGCCCAGGGCTGATCTCCTGGAAGGGCTTAAGTGCCTTTCTGAAGGTAACATATTTCCAGCTTTGCCTCAAGATATATGACTAAGTACAAACCCTTTGGAGGATCTTGCACATTCTGTCTGACTAATTTGACCATTACCTTCCCTCCTTCGGCTTTTATCAGTAGCTGTCTGTGGTTTATGAGTCAGCGCCTTCCCGAGGAATCCCCACTGCTGCTGAACAATGCCTCCAGCCAGCGCCTGCTGGGGGAGTTATCACTTCACTGATAACATGGTTTTTAAAGGAAACCCCAGGCCTGGTATGTGTTATAGTTCTAAAAGGCGGAAAGAGGACAAGATAATTTCCACATTGCAAAAGGGATGTAATCGGTATTACTCAAGAGGTCTTGTGGGCGGTATTTGTTTTAATAAGAAACTTATTATGTGCTGGGGGACTAGGGCACCGAGGGTGGGAAAGTGGGAAAGGGAAGTCACCAGAGTGTTGCACAATAACACATTGGCACCTTGGGAATACTTCCGGATGTGTGGGCTTCTGAAAAGTGAAGGGGAATGCCCCCATAAATCTGTCACCCACCCTCACACTGCTGTCTCTGGCCCAGGGAAAACAGCCCTTCTAAATGGCCTGTGATAACAACGGCAGCAGAGGAGGAGAAGGAACAGGAGAGAATGATGACAAGAACTAAGAGGAAGACAGGAGGTGACGGAAGAGGAAAAATCAGAAATGGAAAGCAGAAGGAAGGAAGGAAGGAACGAGGAAGGAGGAACAAAGAAAGAAGGAAGAAAAATCTTTCCAGTGGCACAGCTTCAGAGGAGAAAAGGAGGGTCCTTTATACAACATGAAAAAAAAAAAATCTCAGATCTCACATGCGGAATAAGAGCCACACATAGGCTCATATTAAATAAAACTGCATAATATAGGGCTACCCCACTGTGATGCTCCCATCAAGGACTATTGCAGCTGATACATCTTCCACAACATCAGAGGGGAGTCTCTGCAGGAAATACTACTAAATGTCCTCCTACGTTGTGAGGCTATTTTTCAGTTAGGATTTTAAGGTATAACCAACTTTGGTTAGCTCAGGCAAAATAAACAAAACAAGGCAGCTATCTGAAACACCCGGTATCTGGTGCCGGGCTTCTTGGAGAACTGCAGGCTAGGAATTGCTGCCCTACAGGCCAGTTTCAGGCAGAAGATTTGGCCTTGGGAAGAACTAACACACCTGTTCCTGTGTCTCCTCAGCTGTGATGCTAGATCCTGTCTCTAGTACTTTGGATACTGTCACTTCTACATCCTCATCAGAATGGATTCCATAGTGGCTTCGAAATCCCAGTTGGTATTGCTTGTCTGTTGATAGAAGGTAAATCTAGACTGTGAGCCCCGCATGAGCAGGAATGCCTTAGGGAAGAACATTGGGTATTCAACTATTCTAGTGAGGATTGGGCTCTAGCTCATTGGGAGAATGATTCTGATTCCTTAAGTCTAGAAAGAGGATACGGATAGATACCTATCAGAGGTGAGCCCTAGGTCTTTGACATTTTCTGGATGAGAATACCAAGTCCTAGTCAGCACTGTATATCCAAGTTGTGAACCCAAGTCATTTTCACAGAGGCCCATTTTCTTGGCCACTCTTCTTGACACACACAATAATAAGAATGAACATTTAGGACCTAGTAAAAAAGATGTTTGCAAGATGAACTGCATCTCATCTTATTGACAACACCCTTTCCTTCAGTTTTAATTCTTCACAAATGTAAGAGATCACAATTTGAAAACTGCTAATCGTGAATCTTTACTCAAAGTAGAAGGAAAAGTGATGTCCAAATTGGCAAGGAAAACAGATTCTAGATTCAACACATAGTGCTACTTCTAGAAGAGTCTTTCAACCCTACCACTCTACATTTAAAATTCAGTTCAGTTTCTAATAAGTGGTTGATAGCACCCTAATTTCCATGCACTCTTTGCACCAGGTTGGAGCAACCAAAAGAATCAAAATTTCCGAAGCACAGATCAGCAAGTGAAAAATCTTTGTAGCTAAAGGGACAGATAATACTTCAAGTTCTCTGGGGCACAGGATCTTTCTTTCACCCACTCTCCTCTGATGGGTCCGGGAAGCTTTCAGACTTTGGAACGAGAGTGAATGTGGTTCCTGAAATATACAAATCCTAGTTCCGGTCTGTGGATCACAGTTTACTGACCCTTTCCTGAAAGCGGCTTTCCAGTCATTGTGTATTTTGACTAGTTCTAGAAAACAGTATAAGAATGTTAGACATCAAGCATCTATTTTAGGGGGTCCATGCTGAACACCCCACCTTCACCAGAACCTACTGTCTTCCAGGGAGTTCTAAAGTGACATTCACATAAGTAAGATAGGTAAGTATATTTTTGTATAGATTGAGATCAATGATAGCTGGCAAAGGTGAGGGTTGGGTTTGAGTGAAGTTTACAATTCTGAAGAATTCAGCCATACACACTGGAAACCATATACGAGAAGGGTTCATTCTCAGAGATCCTTACCTAATCATTTCCATTTAGAGGAAGTGGGCATAGGCCCAAGCCTGCTCAACCTTATGTACTTCCTGAGCATTAGATCTAGAGCTTGACTGCTGATTTTAATTCATGTTCCCTGTTGCCATACCACTAGGATAGTTAGTAATCAAGTTTTCACAATAGGCTATACTCAACTCTCAACCTGGGAGAAAGTCTTCTGCAATTAAAAAACGAAAATGAGGCAAAGTTCTGCCTAGAAACTGTCAAGTCCTTCCTCATTCAATGTCTTCCTTTTTGGAACCACTTTTATTTGCACAGCATCTCCATGGTGTTGCTCAGCTCCGACTTGGTGCAGGAGATAGATGCACCAGAGTTATGTTCAGAATGGAACTGACAGTAAATGATGCATTTCTTTTATGCTCACGGACCTCAGTCTACTAGGAGACAGAGCAGCGCTTTAATGCAGGGCAGATGCAAAGATACGATGACATCTCTTCCCCACAGTCCTCCTGGAAGACGGCCTTTCAGTGAGAAATCTTCCCACAGAGGTTTTCATCCCTTCTGGAGCTGCCCAGTCCCTTTCAGATAGTGCACCTCTGTCCTTTGTACTTGCAAATGAATTGTGATTGGTTTTCACCTCCAGCCCAAGGGATTAGCGAGAGGACCTTTGATCTTCAGGTATCGATTTGCATCTTAAAGGAAGCATGATCTCATCTGGGCCAGCTCGAAATTCCATCCCTGCCCCCACCCTCTGTCTGTTTACCAGCCCTGGGGCTGGACAGGGCCTCCCAAGTGGGGCTGAAACAACAAGATAGGCCAGACTCCTTGAGAAGGCAGAGGAAAACACTTTTCCCACCCGATTTGGTAAAGGTGGGAAAAGAGGTTTGCTCTCAAAGCATAGACCGCTCTGTTATTTGTCCTGCCCTGCAGATCCATGAGACTGCACAGTTTGGATCTGAAGCAAACACCCAGGCAGCAGGTAGACCCCCAGGTGGAGAGTGTAAGAAATAGGGTGAGCAGAGCGGTGAGAATCACACACAATCAAAGTCAAGACATTCTTCAGTGTGATTCAAAACACATTTTGTAATCGCTTCAACTTCTGATTTTTCCCACCTCTAAAGAATAAAAAATTTACACATGATATACTATAACATAGCCATCTTGGACAATTGGTGTGAAGGAAACCAATAATGTTTGTAAGGTAAAGGGTCATAAAAAATATCACCTGTCATTGTCATCATCTACGAGGACATGAGTTCTTGAGGACAGCAATATTTGCCCTTGTGTCTGTTTTTCCACTTCTGCGTTTTTAGTGTTTATGATAGTGTATGTCACATGGGAGATACTTAATAAATGTGAACTAAAATGAGTGATTTTATTTAGTCATAATTGTTATTATTATAATTGGACAACCAGCCAAGGACAAAGATATGGCAAAGACTCACCGACACAGTTGAAGGAGACTTCTTGTTGGCAGAAAAGGGAGCAACCATCACCATTGATCTTATTCATGTCATCACATTCTTCCCCTTGGCCTCTGCACAATGGATATAGAAGGGGATATCCCGGGTCAGTTTCAGAACTGAGGCTAAACACAGAAAAGGTATTACAGGGATCCTGGAACTTCTGTTTGATCTTATGCAAGTCTCTTTCTCCGAATTCTGGTTCCAGAACAAAATGAAACCAACAAAAGAAATGGATTTATAAAATAAAACATGATTACTTTAGTCTTAGCTCTGTTTTTATGACAAAGGACAATTCTGCTTCAAAACCGACCATTATGTTGACATTTCTTTTGTAGATGCATGTGAAGCACGATTAGTAAAAACTCAGAGAGAGAAACTTGGGTTCAACTTGAAGGTCAGAAAAGCAAAACAGTCAGCCACTGGCTCTTACTTCTACCTCAGTCCAAAATGGCGATCCTGCCTCCAGGGGTCTCAGAATGAGACGGGGTGTGAGCTGTTTCATCCATCATATATTCCTCTCCTGGGCTGGGATGAAAGGCGTGCATCACTACCGCCTGATAGCTATAGCAAGCTAGTGTGGCTACAGTTACTGGGAATAAAGGTGCGAGTCATTGTGGCTGCTAAAGGTGTGTGTTATTGCTGCCTGGTTTGTAGTGTTGCTATTTTACTTTTCTGATCCTCAGGCAAGTTTTATTTATTAAAATACAAATAAAAGGCCACAACATGTATGCGTGTGTATGCTTGTGTATGTGTTCTGTGTCTGCATGCGTACACACATGCATATAAATACCTGCATATGCACACATGTGTGCCGATCCGTACGTACATGGATGCACAAGTATGTGGAAGCAGGGTGTGTTGTTGCTGTCAAGAACATTGTGCAGTCAGTTTTTGATTCAGATGGGCCTGGAGATCACTAGGTAGGCTAGGTCACTGGCCAGCAGCCTAGGGATCCAATAGTTTGGCCCTCTGCTGTGCTGAGATTATAAGCCAGCAGCAGTACTCCTTTGTTTCTAAAGTGGGTTCTGGGGATCAGCTCAGGGCCTCATGCTAACAAGGCAAGCACTTTAGCATTGAGTGAAATCTTACTTCTTTATTCTTTCTTTGTTTTTGTGGCCATCCAAACCTCTCCCAGCATTACATATGTATTCCAAGTCTAGGCAAGCATTTTACCCCTGGAGACATCTTTCCGGTCCTTATGCTTTGGACCTCCAAGTCCTTTAAACTAATAAGACAGTGGATAGAAATGGAGGAATAAATTAACAAATGACTGGCCACCTCTTGTTTCTGACGTGTCTAAAAAAGTCACTACTGTCTCTAGAGGTATTCTTTTCATTGTAAAGGGTGGAGATGTCTAAGGTCCTTCATGCTTCAGCCCTCCCGGTGCTGACAATTTCCCCTCTCCCTCAATACACCAAAAGACTCTGTCTTGTTTTCACTTACATCCCAGGTCTAGTAATCTTTAACTAGAAAGTTCTACTCTCCCCTTTGAGTTTGTTGTTCTTGTTGTCTGGAACTCCGAGGCCTATTCTTTTTGCATTTATTTCCATCACCTAAGGATGATTTTGCAGAGATTAAAATGGCCAGAAAATGAACATTGTCCCCCTCCACCCCCTCAAACTAGGCTTTGGCAAGGAATAAGAAGACCAAAATCTGGGAAATTAGATGGACTGCTGCTTTCTGGAAAGTTCCCATCCTTTAGAATTAGAAAACCTTACTCTTAGAACTACATAACCCCAAAATAACTGCCCAGTCTGTGTGAGTCCCTTGGCCTGTCCGGCTGATCTTTTCATAAGTTTAAATTTATTGAAAGAAAATACAACTGGAATTTCATTCTTCAGTCACAGTAGCTTCTTGTCAAATAATCACTTACAGCATGTGGCCAGCGACCACTATGTTGGACAGTGTAGAACAAAGTCCCTCACCCCTGAAATATGTATTGTGTGGTGGTCCTGCAGATGCCCACTCTCATTTCCTCATGGGTTATGATGGTAGTTAAGCCTTCTTCTAGGAGCTGGGTACAGAAACTGAAGCAAGGTTTAAATTGCCTAGCAGGCTGGATAGCACCTAGCAGATGCTAAAAGATTCAGTTCCCATTCCTTAGTTGCCTTGGGAGGTCTCTGTAGAGTGTGTGGCAGCTGTCCCTCCCTTCTCAGAGACCAGCTGGAAACTGTCACAGCATGAAACAGGTCTCTCAGACTTTTTCTTTTACCAGGGGCAATTAACACCAGGCAATGTTTGTTGTCTTTAGGAGGTGTCAGAATAGCAGAATAGGGCCTAGCAATCAATCTTTAAGATGACCTAGGACATTGTATCAATCTCTGAGGAGCCACCCAAGTTCTCTCCTGTCTAAAAAGCCATGAGCTACAAGGTTTGTACTCCTGTCTTCAGCATTCTCTGTTAGTGAATCTCACAGGCTACAAATCAGCAAGGACCTTCAGTTTCTTAGGTTTTCCCATGTGTTATGTAGGGAGACATCCTCCCCTCAATCTTAGTTCCCTAAGCCATGAGCAATACTTCCAATTTACCTTCCATCATCCCCTGATCAGCTCATTCTATTGCCTTAAGCAAAACATTTGGGGTCATTACAAACATCTTCTAGGCATGGTGGGTCTTTCATTAGATAGATCAGTTCTGAGAAACCTCCTTTGATCTGTTAGGCTGGAGTGGGCAGGCATCATTTTCTGTGTTCACAGACATCTTGCTTCATCTATCACAGAACTGACTACCTTTGCCTAATACCCGAGTTCCTGTAGCAGGTTGTGACATGCCCAAGGAGGAGACAGACTCTGCCTCATCTGAGCAGTCCAGTGCCCAGTGCTTGGGGTGAGGAAGATGGCCTGTAGCCACCACTCTACTGCCCAATTTGGTAACCTTCTCTTCTCACATTAAAATAAAGAGATGAATTCAGATGAGAATCAGGTCCTTAGTACAAATGCTTGTTCTACTTTTTAAGACGTGTGAATGCTTGAGAAATGTACTTTAATATTTTTGTGTGTTATTTTACTACAAGGTATGAAAATGGGTCCAATCATGCATGATTGTGGAGAGGACACAAGTATGTAATGCTGTAACGTAGGGTCTCATGTGAGGTAGAAGTTTGGTGAATGTTCACACACAGTGTTACTATCACAGCATCCAACCAGTCTTTTCATCCCATACTGTATGAAGTTGGGAGAATCCATTGCTATGTGTCCTTCACAACAGAGTGCTTACCTCTTAAAGGTCTTTGTGAGTGGTGTGCCCATTCTTTCTATGTATTTAAAATCATATTCATTCATTTAGTGTGTTTGCATGTGTGCTGAGGTGCTTTTGTGGAGATCAAAGGGCAATTTAGGGAAATGCGCTTTCTGCTTCCACCACGTGGTTTCTGGGGAAGGAAGTCAGAAGGTCAAGTCTGGCAAGGTGACTTTCCCTGCTGGGCCACTCTACCCACTCTTCTCTACCCACTAGCTAACCTCCATCGAAACTGGAGCTAACTTCCTCCTTCCTTGCTAAGACATTTTTAAATCAAATTCATTTTTCTGCAAAGCATGTACAACTAGTTACTCCATTTTACTAAAGGTAACCCAAATATTTGATATTTATGCAGGGTTCTGATTCTAAGTAAATAAATTATAAAATATATTTTTTTTATTGTGAGTGATGCTTTAAGTTATGTTGATGAGGATACTTTCAGGCCACTAAGAAGGCTTACATTCCTTGTTGTATTCTGTAAATGCAGCTGCATATGTTTACAATATAGATAGACTGAGCTATAAATTAAGGCTCAAAATCTGGAGAAATTCTTTTTGATTATGATGGTTTGGATATGAACGGCTCGTATAGGCTCCTATATTTAAATGTGTGGTCATTTGGGGTAGTATTACTTGAGAGAGATTAGGAGGTGTGGCCTTGTGGAAGGAGTGTATCTATGGAGTGGGCTTTGGTTTTCTAATGCTTAAGTTAGACTCAGTGTCTATCTCTCTTTCTGTTGCTTGCTACTCCAGACGTAGAACTCTTAACCTGCTCCAGCCCCTTGTCTGCTGCCATGCTGCCATGCTTCCTGCCATGATGGCCATGGACTAAACCTCTGACCTGCAACGCAGCCCTAATGAAATGTTTTCCTTTATAAGAGTTGCTGTGGTTATAGTGCATCTTCACAGCAGGAGAACCCCAGCTAAGACAGTGGTGAGTTAGAAAATTTGAAGTTACAGTGATGGGTTCGTTGGAAGGCCTGCAATGTTTTGTGGGTACCCTGGATGAGTTATGCAATCTTGACACTTCCTCCCTGGTGACTCTGGGGTCAGTTCAATGTTCCGTCAAGCACAGACTTATCCAAAGTTTAGAGCTGATGTCTCAGTGTAGGAGGGACTAATACCTGTTTCTTCATTCCCTGTTTTGTTGTCCTCCATGTTCTGTTGCTGCTTTTTTTTCTTTATTTAATACAGACCTAAAATACCCAGAGCATAACATAGGTTTCACCCTCAGACATATGTGGGCCTTTATAGTCTGTATTTGTGAAGTCCATTTCTTAGCAACCAGATGATTTGTGCCAATATTGAAGACTTAAAAATTCTTATATCTTCAATACTACTATTGATAATTCTGTTTGGAAATGGTATGTGTTACAGGTCTTTCAGGGCACAAATATACATCCTTGAGATGCATGTTTCTGTAAACCACAGGAAATTATGCAAATAATTACTGGCTGTATCTGTTTTCTTAAATTTAGATATTACTTATTTTAAAATGGTCTAACTAATACTTTCAAGGATATCAGAGAAAAATTCAAATATCTACTTCTCTCTTAAGTAATACAAATTGAGTGTAAATTTTTGTGTGTCAAAAGTCTGATTTAATCATGAAAATGCAGCTCTTTAAACATTGATTATAATGTATTATTTTTATTAATATTATTACATGTGTATTAGTGGAGTTCGTTCTCTCCTACTTTTATGTAGGTTCTGGGGCTCAAGGGTAAAGTCAGGGTTTCAAGGCTTGCTTGGCAATTACTTTTATCTGCTGGGCCATGCTGCTTCTCCTGAAAATACAACTTTTACATGGGTCTTTATTTCAGAAGAGCTAAAATGCTTTTTTATATAAGCTATATTTTTCCCAGTTAATATAACTTTGACATATCCTATGTCAACTTTTTTTGTTTTAATAAACGGAATTGTTAATAAAAATATCTTTTTTGTGTGATGAGGCCAGTCTGGCCTCAAGCTTTCTGATTGTCTGAAGATGATCCTGAATTCCTGACCCTCCTGCCTCTATGCCCCCAACCCCAGTGCAGGCGTGTGCCGTCATGCTAGATTCATACACATCTAACTTAGGCCTTCGAGCATATCGGGGCGAGAGCTATGCCAGTAGAAACAGTCTCCCTGCTCTGAATATGTCAGGTTCAGTTCTCAGCATCCACATCAGGCAGTTCACAACTGCCCCTAGCTCCAAATGATACGTCACTCTTGTCTAGACTCTCTGCAGGCACCAGGCATGCATGTGGTGGACACACACACACACACACACACACACACAAGGACATACACACGGACACACATACTTATACAACAGAAATAAATCTTAGAAAATGACAGCATATTGCTCTCAAATACTTATGATTTTGTTTTTTGAGTGGATTTTTGAGCATAAACTGCTTTTCCCTTCACACATACAGATCTAGTCCTAGCCGCTCCTCTCTTCCCAATGTGGAGGTTTCCAGTTTCTGTCATCTCCCACACAATCACCAGTGATGAATCAAACTGCTCTTCCCTTTAGTATTCCTGTTAGTGACAATCACAGGCCGCAGACACTGAGCACTTTCATTTCACATATGTACCATACCTGAGAGCCATCCATAGGCTGCACATCAGTGCTTTCATCAACCCTGAAGCAAATGCACTCTTCACACTACCCATCCCCCAACCAGAATAGTAATTGCAATCCCTAGTTGCAAAAATATTATGTGACACCCAACAGTGCATTTAATGAAGGAATTTGCCCATAGCTTATTTCGCCATCACACATAAGGCATGTGATTAAACCTGCCAATTGTTTTAGACTTTAGTGATAGTGTCCCTTGCAAACAAATACACTAGCAATGGGAAGAATAACAAACTTAATTTGGAATGGTGCTTGGTCTTATCTTCATTTATATAGGCAAAAGAAGACATCTATTTTGTGCCACCATCTGATTGTTTTGTGCATATTTTAGAAGAAAATCGACCAGAAGTTGATGGTAGTGAGGCTTCATGATTTCTTGCTTCTGTTTTGCAGATGCATATATCCTGTCCCAAGGACTAGTCAAGGAATAGACTGAACAGAATACAAGATATATTGCTTTTTGCATACAACTTGATATTTTGCAATCGTAATTTCTAGCTGTCCTGAAATCTTTACATATCTTGATTCATTGACCCCAGTGTATTCATTTTCAGGTTCTCTACTCACTCTGGAATATTGTTCAGTGCTTACACTTTCAATATACTCTGTTATATTTCTGAGCTTTTGGCACAATTTCTGAATTGGTCATTGCAGTTTTAACAAATGTAAAAGGTAGCCAGCAAAGAAACATAATTTTTCAAATATTATCATATTTAATATAAAAGGAAATCTTTGAATACATTTTAAGTAGAGGAACTAGGTAAACAAAATTCCACTTTAAAGAGTATATTGCATGTGGTCCAGATTAAAAGTGGATCATCCCACATCAACGACCCAGATTAGAAATTGGGTGGGTCTTGCCACTTCAAACGATTTTGTGTGTTTGTGATTAAATTCAAATATGACTTTAAGAAAAAAAGTTTTGATTTTTTTTTAAGATGGTTTCTCTGTGTAGCCCTGGCTGTCTTGGAACTGGCTCTGTAGAGCAGGCTCACTTTTAACTCCGAAATCTGCCTTCCTCTGTGTCCCAAGTGCTTGAATTACATTCATTCCCATGCCTGGTTTAAAGAAAGTTTTTTTCAGATTTTTTAAAAAAGAATTTATTTAAGATGGACAGTGGTTACACAAGCCTTTGATTTAAAAAACAACCAAGATTGAAAGCAGAGGGTAGGAAATGCATATTGGTATCTCTGGCTAAATCGTATATTATTATACAATTGAGAAATGTGTATGACCCCAGGAAGCAGTCACTGAATTTTCTTCCAAAGCCAACAGATGGCTTAAAGGCCAACTAGCAGGTTGTTGGAGAGCACCAGTTCTTCAGAGCTTATGCACAGGGAAGCATCTCCTAGTCAAGCCCTTGTCCGTCTCTTGACCGAATTACCATCTCCCCAAACCTTTTTCAATGGGTGAAACTACTTACTTCTGGATAATGCCATCACCACAGTACCCGCTTCCATGGGTGTATATGGCAGCCGGTGATGGCTCACTTTCTTTGGTTCCTGAAATGGTGATAATCTGGTACTGGTACACACTGCCAAGCTTCAGATCCCTGGAAAATGCAGAGGAACTCGTTAGTTAAAACAAATACAGTGCTTGGGGCTGATAGGCAGACAATGAAATATTCATTCCTTTGAGTATTCGGTCTTGCTCTTTTTTTTTTTTAAATCAAAGGCACATTTAGTAATACAATAATCTGTAGTATGCACTGGATTAAGCTTCTTTGTTAAGCACAATGGAGTACATTATAATATACACCAATAAAAACAGCCTTTACCAGATGGATAGCTGTGTAGTACTAAGTGCTTTGGACTTTGAACTTCATAGCAATCCTTGCAGAAGAGTAGCAGGGAGGATGGGATACATGCTTTAAGAGAGTGTGGGAAGAAGAGATCCCAGTAAAAGACTGGATAGGTAAGAGCACAGAAAGCGGAGGGAGCATATTGGTTCTGCTGGGCATTGTCTGACCAGGTCCTCGCCTTTAAAGACTTGTACTCAGAAACCCCACTGAGTACGAGATAGCCTCTTCCTTACACAGTATTATTAGAGACTAGCCTCTTCTCCCCACATTCCTATCCATGACTCTTACTCATTACTTAAGTAACAGTAGCATTCATTAATTGAATCTTGGCCTTATGCTATGCACTTGCTATGTATTTGCTTATTTGAGAATCAAGACGACCCTACGTGGTAACTCATATTTAATGTTGTTTTTATAGATGATGAATATGAGGCATAGAGAAGTTAAGCCAATTGTTTCCAACTGCATTCAATTGAGTAATAGCTTATATTTTGCTTCCCTTAACTCCATAGGCCTGCCTAATAACCATGTCTTTTGAAGAGAGGGATCTAGTACTAGAACAACAGTTCCGGAGCCTGGTACCTGCCAGACTTCCAACATGCCAAAACTGCATCTCTCCTCTGGCTTAAGACATCCAGGGCCTGTCCAGGCTTCCTCACCAGGAACCTGGCTACTGCTAATTATCCTCTAATACAAAAGCATGTTTGTGTCAATTCTACATGACCACACCTCCACTCATATTTTCTGATAGACAGTATTCAAAGGGATTTGTTATTTTTTATTTGCATTGACTTATGTGTTATCAATTATTCATTTCTTAAGAAAAAAAATGTCCCATGGGGAAAATCATGAAAGGTTAATAAGGAGATTCCAGCATGAAAGGAGGCAGAATTTATAAACAGAAGGAAGATCTCAGGATCTCCCTGCCCATCTGTTATTTCAGCTGCTGTGAAGGCTGAAGCTGTTTGGATAGGGCCAACAAGATGACAGGTGCATGGGCAACGGACAAGGAAGGTTTCCTGATACTAAATGTAGTGAGAGTTAAGAGTTTGTGAGCAATGGAAGGTTCTTGTGAATACCACAGCACAGGGGGAAACAATAGACGCACTATCCCCCAGGGGAGTTTGTTTTAGCTGCACTGAAGCCGCTAAACCAAACACCCTCAGGGATTGTACAAGAGCTCTGGTGATAAACACCTAGTGGGAGAGTGAGGAAATATCTTGGGATATTGCATAGATAAATGATGGTTGCATTGCAAGCTCCCAGAATGACGTCACTAGATGATCCCTTTCATTGACTATGCCTCGACTAATGAGTGATGACGTCACTAGATGATCCCTTTCATTGACTATGCCTCGACTAATGAGTGACTCTTCCGAAAGTAAGAGAGGGGACAGAGTGAGAGTCTAAGGAGAACATAAAGGCATGAGACAAATATGACGTGAATTCTACTAGAATCTCACCTAGCTCTAAAACATGGAGGGGCATGAAACATATGACAACGTTTTGGAATAAAATAAGAACTTTACTTCAGGCTACATCATGGGCAACAGAGGGCATATATTCAAAATCTTAACAGATGGGGCCCTTCTGCCGAAAAACTTGCCAAAGTGAGCAGTGTTTCTCAACTTGTTTTTCATGTGCATTCCTCTTTGTGTGTGTGTGTGTGTGTGTCTGTGTCTGTGTCTGTGTGTCTGTGTCTGTGTCTGTGTGTGACATGACAAATTATTTGTTGCTGAAGTATTTAATATGATAGGAGTTTTTCCTTCTACCTCTACCTTGGCTTTTCTTGGAGCATCTTCATGCCATGTCCTCCAATGCCTCAGCAATCACCAACTTGTAAGGAAGCAAACATGTTTTTGTGCCCTGGTTTTATCACATTTAGCCAGAAAGTCATGGGATTTTTTTTTATGTCTCTGAGCCTATTTCAAATTAATTCTAAACCTGGTCTCATAGTATTTTCCTACAGCTTGAATGTGAGATCATCAACAGTGTCCCTGTGTTCCTAGTCCTGATAAATCCCCAGGAAAGGCTGAGCTATTATTATCAACAGCTGACTAGCAATGTTCCCAGTCACTGAAATTATCCTGTGGGCTCTTTAATGGGGTTGGGGGTAAAGAATCAGGTGATATATGTAACCCTGGTGAGGCGAGTTCATGAATGTGGGCCTACCATTTGCCTTTTGTATTGCACAGTCTTGGCCAGTCCACCTTGTAAGGTATCATTTATTTGGAAAACACGCAGTGCCAAACACTTCACTTTTTTTCAAGGTGACCCACGCCAACATTCTGAGAATTTTACAAGCCAGGTCTTTCTGGTCTTTCTCTACCCTCGGGTAAAAGCTGTCTCTTCCTAATGACTTCTACCCAGTGACCCACATAGTAGCAGTGTGAACAACAATTCATGGAGAAATTTTCATAGCTATTCTCTCAACTGTGTTTCTGGCTCTTACATCATCTCTTTGAAGCCTAATAGCAACTACCAGAGTTGGGGGCTAATATCTTATGTTCCCAGGTAGGGATGTAGAAACTTGAATCATCCATTCAGTAAAAAGGTGAACGGGGATGTACAATTGCTACTAAAATGACTGCAAATCTCCTGTAATAAAACTACACTTTAATTAACCTTAAAATTAATGTCAAACACAGGTTCTTAAGAACTTAGATATTTTTCGTTTTGAAACACAAACTGGTTACAATATTTATATCTACTTTCTTTTTCAAAATTAAAATGTTCAGATTTCATCTGAAATGTGATTATTTTATTTTGATGACTTTTTTTGCAGAATTTGGAATACTACTTTAAATTTATCATTAAAATGCATTAATCTTCATTAATATTTTATCATCTATTTTCAAACTCTTTGATTACTTTTGTATTTCCAGTTAATAAATTCTCATATGATGGATTATTTAGCTAATATTGAGGAACTGTTTCTTGGCTACTTTGCATACCATGTTAAAACAGTCTTTCCAAAACTTAACCATTGCATCTGTACAAATGTCTCAAATGACATATCTGCCTAAGGTTTACATTCTCAATTATTGCGGAAATGCTTTCATTTCTCATTGGCATGATTTCCTCAATAGTCCTTAGAAACGTGATTATAAAGCTGAGTGTGGTAGCTCACTTGTATAATCCCAGCATCTGAAAGACTGAGACAGGATTGCCACAATTTCAAGGCTAGTCCAAGCTGCCTAGTGAGTAATAGACCCAGCTGGGTTATGAACTGATAATCTAATCTGTTTCTCTCTCTCTCTCTCTCTCTCTCTGTCTGTCTGTGTGTGTGTGTGTGTGTGTGTGTTCGTAAATGTGTATGCCAACTTATATTGAAATATATCTCAAATATACAGTATAAACATACATGAAACTTGGGTAATTTTGACATAATTATATTAAGAATATAAAAAAAACTTAGTCCCTCTGCATATATAGGATAGTTGAGTAGCTTGATCTTGTGGGATTCCTAGCAGTGGGGGCATGGTCTGTCTCTGACTCTTACTGGCCTTTGGAACTCTATTCTTCATAGTGGGTTGCTTTGCCCAGCCCTAATACAAGTGGAGGTGCTTAGTCTTATAACTTGAAAGGCCGTGTTTCTTTGGTATCATGGGAGGCCTGCCCTTTTCTGAACAGAAGAGGAGGAGTGGATTAAGAGGGTGCAGAAGGGAGGTGGGAAGAGGAAATGGGAGGGGAGGAGGGAGGGGAAACTGCAGTCAGGATGTAAAATAAATAAATAAATTTAGAATAAAAGTTAAGAAAAGAATATAAAAACCCAGAAGATGTCTAAGCACCTTTAGGTTTAAACACTGAGATATTCATTTTCAAATGCATATTTAAAATTATTGATATATAGTTAATATTATGATGGGTCAATTACAAATTATAGAAAATCAAATCATTACAATTCCTGGAGCCTCAGGGTTTGTAACTGTTGTTCCATGCTTCCATGAAAATGTGAAATGAAAAATATGGCAGAAGGATAGGACTAGAAGACAGACCCGTTTACACTATGGTAATGCCCTACTTCGTTTCTTTCGGGAAACTTCTGAGCCCCTTGATTATTCTTTATCAATATCCTATTGTTCCCATACCACAGCATTCGTGTACCATAGTGTCTCAAGATGGTCTCTATTTTCAAGTTGTATTTTGTTCTCTTTCTTCTCTATATTCTAGATAAACAACTGCAACTATAGTTTCAGCTTATTTCCTCTTTGCCAGGCATTTGTACTTATAGTTTCAACCAGAACAAATATTCCTTGAGCAATTGTTGTTATTATACCTTCTCAGGTAAAGAAACTAACACATTAAGGATAGAATAAACTACCTGCCCATAGTTTTTGCCACAGACAGAAACTTGAACAAGTTCTGTATAACCATGTCCCAAGACAGTGTTTATTTTAGTGATAGACAGTCCCAGGTATTATATACTTAAAAATACAACAGACAGGAAACCAAAAGTCAGAATCTGTAAGCTAGAAGTGTTTACATATGCAGTCCAAGTGGAAAGATGTAGAAATCAGAAGACACACACTCTCTTTTAGATACTATCACTGACTTAGTGCCATGGGAAGCCAGTACTTCCCTGAGCATCCGTTTATGCATCTCCAAGATAGATTTGGGGAGAAGTGTAATGCTTAGATCGTCAATCTATAGCTACAATCTAATGAAGAATGTGCGTTTCAGTCTTCGTGGCTTGGACTTTTACACAGGTTAGAAGTTGCCACTATAGTTAAAATTCTGTACTAAGAACGGGTGTAGGTCAAAGCCTACCACCCAGACTGTCTGAGCTGGAACGGCGAGACCACCTAGGCTGCCTCTGGCTCAGAAGATCCCAAACATCCTGGTCCAGCCTAGGGCTAAGATTCAGCAGGCAATGCCTAGGCACTTCAGATACCAGCTTGGAGCCAAGAATGGGGAAGGAAGGAAACAATCATTTTTCAGGCCTGGGAAGAAGTGCCAGAGCTTCGTAGAAACCCTTACATCTGTTTTAATTAGAAGACATATCAATTATACAGAAAAGTGTGGAGAAACCAACAAATGTACAAAACTTCCTCTTCATCTCTGTCAAATGTTACATTGAGCTATATTTTATTTTTGTATTCATTTGCTTTATATAAATTTTTACTTAGTATATATGCACTAGTTTACATATCTTAAAACTCAAGGAGTTTATATTTTTATATTTATTTATTTAGGTTTCTCAAGACAGAGTTTCTCTATGTATTTCTGGCTGTCTTTGAACTCACACTGTAGACCAGGCTGGCCTAGAACTCACAGAGATACGCCTATCTTTGCCTTCCTGAATATTGGGATTAAAGGCATGCACCACCACCGCCCAGCTGAGGATTTAATATTATATTCATCTTTGTGTAGCTTTTTGTCCATCCACATGGTTTTGGGATTATTCCCCCTGGTACAAGTAGATTCTGTTCATTATTTTCAGAGCCATAAGTGTACTATTCTACAAACAAGACACACTTTCAGTGGCTACTCTATATAGAATGGGAACCTAGGTTTATTCTTTTAGTATCATTGTTATTTAAAACATTTGTTTGTTGTTTTCAACAATGGTGCTTTAAACAATGGTGTTCACATACTTGTGGACACAGAACAAGAGTTTTCTGAAAGAAATACACCGAACAATAGCATTATTAGGCAGATAGTACTTGCATTTTCAGACTTATTACATGTTGCCAAGTTGTTCTCCCCAAAGGTTGCACCAATTAGCAAGCCTACCAACAGACTTCCCCTTGCCTCAGTCTTTGCCAGCATTCAGTTCTGCCAAACATTTAGTTTTTTGCCAATCGGCTAGTTATTAAATTATATTTAATTATTGTATTATTTTGTTGTTGCTTCATTGCTAATAAACCAGAGTATCTTTTTATATAATGGTTGGCCTCAAACATTTGTAGGCCCCTAGATTGCCTGTTCATCCTTTTTCAAAGTCAGGCTTTCTGTATTGATGTGCGGTGTCTACGTACATTGGATAGGAACTATTTCTAAGTGATGACTTTGAAAATGCCATTTCTAAGTTTTTTACCCTACTGTCTACTCTGCTTATGCTGTTTCATTGGACAATGATTTTTGTTCCCTTCATGATTTGTCCTCCAGTATCATAAGATAGTTTCTTTAATTTAAAAATGATTTTCCTCTTTTAAATGATGTGCCTATGTGTGTGTGTGTGTTGGGGTATGAGCATCTGTGAGCATGTGTGAGGGCAGGTACCCACAAACTCCAGAAGTAGGCATTGCAGGTGGAGGTGGTTGTGAATTGCTCAACATGGGTGCTAGGAGCTGAATTCAGTAAGTAGGCGCTCTTAGCCACTGATCCATCTCTCTAGCTCTCTAATGACTTTTAATTAGCAAATAGTTCGCTTTTTACATGTATTTACGTATTAATTATCCCATTACATTGGTCTTATTTATTTACGTATTCATTTATTTATTTACTGTGGGTGTGTGTGCATGTGCATACCCATGACAAATGTACCTCCCCGTAGAGGCCAATAGTCAGCCTCAAATAATCTTCCTCACTTGCTGCTCTGCTTTAGTTTTGACAAAGTCTCTCGTTGAATCTAGAGAGTGTTGTTTTATCCAGAATGGCTATTCAGCAAGGCCCTAGAATTCGCCCGCCTCAGCCTCCTCACAGCACTCCTACCTGGCTATTTGTAGATGTCAGGGATGTGAACTCAAGTCTTCCACACTTGCACAGAAAGCATATTACCTACTGAACCATTTTCTTAGCACTGAGGATCAATTTTGCTATCATACTGTCAGTAGCAATCTTTCATAATTTCCATATCTACATAAAAATCTTGATTTGTATTACAAATCCATTTTATACTTTGCTTTTTTTCCTTCAAAAGATTATTTGGTCTTTTAATGAGTTATAAGATTATTTGCTTTTTAATGTCTAGTGGATTTTATTCCTAGTTTATTGAATACATAGAGATTTTGGGGGAGAAAAGATGTCTTTCTGATTTAAATCCTCCCATTAACTCATATAACATAACATTTCATATATTTAAGTATTCCTTTTAAAAAAAAAAAACAACAGGATTTCTCTGTGTAGCTTTGGAGCCTGTCCTGTAGCTCACTCTGTAGTCCAGGCTGGCCTCGAACTCACAGAGATTCTCCTGCCTCTGCTTCCCCAGTGCTTGGATTAAAGGCATGCTCCAGCTTGAGCATTCTTTCATGTAACATTTTAAGGCTTTTTTTTTTTGACAAAAATTGTGGTGATTTTGCTTATTAGGAACACACCCCTAACTAGACATGTTATGGATGTCAGTGCTATAATATTGTGGCTCTGTCTCTCTACACACAGAGATCTATATGTATTGTAATTCTCTGGGGGTTATAAAAATTAAGATATAATACCTGTTTAGAAGTCTTCAAAGACTATTTCATTAATTCCAATAACATGTTGGCTCTGTAGTCTCAGCAGAAGAAGAGAGACAGCTTTGTTGTTTGGACTCAGGGCCTTGCACAACTAAGGAGTAACTCTCCTCTCACCAAGCTACACCTGTAGCCATCTCTTCATTTCTATTTCTGTCTATATGGAATCAAGGACACGACTGGGCATTCTGGATTTGATTTGACACTTGTTTTAAAAATGATGCTTATCATATATATATTTGTGGTGCTGGGGATCGAACCAAGGCTTCAGACTTGCTAAGATGAGCACTCTTTTTTGTTTGTTTGTTTGTTTATTTATTTGGGTTTTTTGTTTGACTATTTCTATATCTAACAAATAACTCCAATTCAAAAATTTAAAAATTAATTTAATAATTTAGATTACCAATAGCAGATGATGTAATATTAAATTCATCTTTCATTCTAGAATAATCCAGCTAGAATAATGTAATAATCTATCTATAATAATGTGTTTTTCCATGAGTTTGCAGATGTTGATACACTATTGAATTCTGCTTGGTAATATCATATATTAAATTATTGCTGTTTAGTTATAAATTTTACCAATTGAAACTTTTATAGTCTTTTTATTTATTTATTTATTTGATTCTTTATATGTGGCCTAATAGAAATCACATGATAAAAATAAACTTTAAAAAAATCATCTTCTATAAGATACCAGTTCCTTAATGTTTGCTGAGATATGTTCTGTTGTCTAATACATGGGGAAAATTTTAAACATATATATTTGTAAATAGAGAAATACATAATTTATCATATTAAAAAGAACATATTTAAAAGAACAATTACTATTTTGTAGTTAAAAATCTTCTTGTTTACCATTGTAGCTTAATGAACTTTGTAATTTTCCACTGAGGCTAGGGGTAGCTCAGAACTAAGGAGAGAATAATTCAAAAGGAGGATCTGAACTAAACAGTTGATTTGGGGTTATAGCCTCTTTAATTTGTTCACATGTTCTAGCTGACTTCTTGTGAAAACATACATTAGTTAAGTCATGCATTAGTGGACAATAAAGTTCAGAACATTACAACATTTAAAGACTGTTCATGCTCTGCTTTATGGCTCTACAGTGCTTTAGAGATCTGCAACACAGATTAACAAAAGGGTTAGCATTGAAATAGTCATATTTAGTGTCGTATAAAAAGTATAGAGGCTGAATGAAGAAGGTTTCTATCGCCTGGGCTCATAAGGAGAGCATCCTGGGTGAGTTCTCACAAAGAAGCGCACTCTGCTCACCTGACTGCAGAAAGGTCAGAGTTTAAGTCAAAAGAACAAGAGACTTGGCCTTTCTGGCAATGACTTCCTGATATTTGCCTTTCGTAACAGAACAGACATCTGGCTTTGGGAGAGAGCAAATGTTCCCTACTGAGTAGAAGATATTGTCATATCCTACTGCATTTTAAGAGAGCTAAAACTTGGAATAGCATACCATACCTCATGGAATGACCTTGAAGACATGCGTAGTCTACCCAAAGAAGGTCTCTCTTGACACTCAGACAATAAAGGTACACTCGGGGTTTTCATGAGTGACTGTCATACAGTGTTTAATTTCAGTGCGAGCCTCACGTGAATTGTTAAAGGAAAGTTCCATTTCTATTTCAGGTTGGGAAGTCCTTTATCTTACTTTTTATTGGTGAGGTGGGTGATGGGTTGTTTGTCAAGGATTTGGTGTAAAGTACCTTCTTTGTGAGGAATATCTTAAAAGCAGTCCAACAAGCTGGTCCTGGATGAACTGGCGAGAAAAGTGCCCAAGATTCCCTCATTAACACTGCTGTGATTTTGGACAAATAAGTCTTTCTATTCAGTTTGTCCTCATTCAATTAAAAACCATGGCATTTAGAAATGATGAATAACACTGAGATGCTGTCATTGACTTTAAATAGTTCAGATAGCAAAATTGGAGATAAGCTAAGTTGAAAGTCGGTGAAATACAACGTACAACTTGAAAATGGCTAACACAGAGCAGGACTCAGCCATGCATATGAACAGGGAGAAGGTTAGATAGACTTCTTTTTGACACCAGGATTAAATTGGTTTCCTGGTATAATTCTTTAGTTCCTTGTACTTTTTTTTTTTAAAGCAATTGCTTTCTATACATCATATTGAATGCCTGTTTACTTGCGGAAGCCAGAGGACACACTAACCACTGTAGTTAGATCTCAGTTTCTAGCAGCTGTCTACAAGTGTCTACCAAACAAACGGTTTGAAACAGTACGTTGAGACAGAATAGAAGATGTCAATAAGGACTATAATATTCTGAGCAGGAGGAATGACCTACAACAAAGCACAGGGAAATCTTTTAAAATAAAGAGCAGTTCATTTAGACTGAGCTATCAGATTAGCCACAAGATGAGGAAGCCTTTACTACAACAGTGAAGTCAGGGTACAGCCAATGAGGGCAGTGGTTTCCGTTGTCGTAAGAACAGGGCTGGGTGTAGTGTTTGCCCAAGGTTCTTCCCTACCTGCAGCTATCAAACTCAAAACACAGATGTCGCCTAGCAACAGTTGAGACATAAGCTCAGCATCTATCCTTTGTACTGCTCTAGGGTCTCCCTCCATCCATCTTTTCTCCTCTCAGTCCAGGTACATGGAAGACACCAGCCTTTCTATACAAACGTCTCATTACTCTTTACTGAGGTCCTATTCTAAGAACGACTGTTTTGCAATAGCTACCACCCCATTCCTCCTGGTGATCACTGTAGCCTCCAGTGCATACCCTGAATTCAACACATGAAAGAGAAGCCACGAGCTGAGCCTCTCCTGAGCATTTGGATGCTGTCCCATTGGGACCAGGGTACAATCTCTCGTACAGGTAAGGCAAACCTCACTCCTTTCCTATTGACAAAGCCGTTCTTAGTTCATGTAAGACCCAGAAAAGAGCAAACAAATATATACACACAACTGATTAATTCCAGCAGTCTTTGATATAATTGTCCAAAGCTTTGCCCTGGTACCAATTTAAAGCCCAGTAGCAAATTTAATAAAACTAACAGTTTGCAGCCAAGGCCTTTGTTATTTTGTTTTAATTTTCTTTTACCACCAATTGAAATAATTTTCTTACTTTCTTGGTGCAATGAAATAAAACACAAGGGAAAGAAAGGAGAGACAATGTGGAAATTATAAAAGACCCTGAGCTTAAGATCCTGTCATAAGGTGACAGGCATCCTGTGATTTTTTCTGGTTATTTGTGTCATGCTGAGATCTGAATAGAGTATATTTACCATCTGGGGGAAACTCCACACCTGGATAGCATTAAAGTGAAAGAGAGGAAAGCATTCCCAAGGGACCCTCACTTTTTTTCTGAAGGCAACCAAAGAAGGTATGTGACAATCTCCCCCCAGTCGTTTGCTGGTGATGGACAGGTCACTTGATTATAGAGCAGAGGCTTGTGACAAGCTACTTGATAGCCAAGGACTCTGGGAGCCCAAACACCAGATATAGTTGGATGTAAACAAGGCATGCAGTATGGTGTGAAAATCGAGGCCAAGTTGGGGCCAGCCAGCACAGCACAGCGACCCAGTGACAGCTGGTGATTGAGCAGCACAGAGGAGTTACTGAGGGCTGGAGGCCAGTGGGGAAAGCAATCTCCTTTCTCCTCCTGTAGCCTTTCTGGGTGGCCAGCAATTTTATTACTGGCAGAGGGCGAGCCCAACAGCATTTTTGAATTTGGCACCACATCTAAAACCATTTGGGGGCTGGGCTTCCCTTTCTTCTCTGCCCCCAACATCCCCATGGACGCTTTGGGTTCGGTGAAAACCCGCGTGCTGTTAGCAGGCTACATTTCCCCTCAATTTTGAAACCCATGTGTGCTTGGGGAAAATGTAATCCTTATGTTTCTGATTCATTTACACTTAACTCATCCAAACGCTATTTTGTAAGAACCATTTGATGTCTGCAGACTCTGCTGAGCCACTTTGTAAGTCCTGGTTCTTAGAAGCAGGAAGTTACATTTCTGTTGGGTGAGGTGGGGGCTTGAACCTCCAAGGTTGAGTTTGTTTTGAAATGAGGACTTCTGGAGGTTCATATGGACCCTGAACTTGACCAAATATGCTTACTTATTTCCTATGTACCCCTTCACCTAACCCAGCTGCAATGAGGTTACTACATCAACTTTCTATGATTTCAGTCTGAGCAAACAGGAAACTACTCCATGATCAGGGTGAGCTGAACTCCATTTGGAATCCCAAGGTCTAGCCAGACTCCAGCATTCTTGCTATGTAGGGAAAGAAACACCTGGGTGGCAGGTCAGGCTCCCTGAGTTCTATGCTCAAAACAGCCACCAAATGGTGACTTTAACAAAGTTATCTTGCCTTTCTGGGTCCAGTTAACTCTTTTGTAAGTTGTCGATGGTGTCTAGATGATTTTCAATGCTCCTTCTAACTCTCAGAGTTTGGAGCATATTTTCTAGACAGTAGATTCAAACATCTCAAACAGTCTGTTTTAAAAGTTTGGTGCCTGAGTTTTTATCTAAAGAGCTTAGCTCAGGCAATTTACATAAAACTTGAAGATCTGAATCAAACTCCATCCCCTTCAAATTATCTCACAGTGGATGAGTACTAACCCTAAGTCACACAGCGAGCTGATGGCAGTGTCCGGTGAACCAAAATTACAAACAAGAAAAAAAACAGATGCTCTTCTGTACATTCACGTCCTGGTATTTTTGATAAACATGTTTGTATGGAAGTTACCAACCTTTGTCTTTCATAGAACATTGAAGCTCGGGCAAAAGAAAAGAAAAATTGCTTTGCACTCTGACGGCAGGAATGTGAAAACCGCCATCAGGATGGAAGTGGAGGGCACTGCTTTGCATGAGGTAGAGTCTGGCTTGTATTAAAGCCCATGAGTGAATGATTAATCCTGGGTAGCAAACAAAGCCAGAGCCCTGTAACATTAGAGGCATTAGTGCTATGGAAGATTAACCCTACTGCCCCCCAGGGGACCTTTTCAGAATATTGGACTCCACTTTGAGAATCAGTGGGTGATGAAAACTGGTGGTCTCATAGGTCCAGCCCGTTTAGTCTCAGCACACACACACACACACACACACACACACACACACACACACACACACAGAGAGAGAGAGAGAGAGAGAGAGAGAGACAGAGACAGAGACAGAGACAGAGACAGAGACAGAGACAGAGAGGCCATCAGAGAGACAGGCAGAGTAGCAGAAATAGAGAAAGCAGAGAAGGGAGATCATGTATACATACATGTATGTATGTATGTATGTATATGCACAACTATTTACTGTATACCTCATTTCTGCCTGCATTCCTAGAGGAGAGAAATGTTACAGTTCAACATGACCTACAGCTGATTCATGACCAGCAACTGGAAGTCATTTTGTAACACCTCCTCTAATCTCACCCCAAGCTTACCTTTGTATATATATTCATTCCTAGTCAGTGGTGCCAGTAGCATGGGTTCCCAAACCCATACATCTGCATCTCTCTTCTAAGTGGCTGTGAGGCTGCATTTGTTCAGCCTCATCTAGTTCTCGCCTTCCACCTCAGCCACCTTGACTAAAGCCAGCCATAGTTTGTTACTTTAGCTCCACACCATTCTTCCCATCATTACTGTTTACACTTGATGCCGCCTGTCCTGCCACTACCAACTATGCACATATAGCTTAACAGATGTGCTATGACACATGTTTCATGCTATCCAAAGCACCATTCCCAGTAAATCCCAGTCCCCAGGATGAAGTCTAGATTCCTCAGCAAGGCAGTCTAGGACCATTATGGACTCCTCCCTTTCAACCTCTCTGGCATTTCTGTTCAAACTTTCCCCTTTCTCTTTCTTCCCTTATCAGCATAAGGAGGCAGCTCACCTCCATTCTCTGATTAAATTGTATGACCCTTCAATAATAATAATTAATAATAATGCAGCCTATTACAGGGGCTTCTCTTTAACTCTTGGAATAAAGTGAAGAACCCCTTAACATAGCATTTTACTCTGTTTTGCAATCCCTTGTTTATTGGCACCTTTCACATTAATGAAGCTGTTGCAAGAGGCACGCGGGCTGCGTTCCCGGTGCCTGGTTCCCGGCTCAGGGCCCCTTGTTTTGTCCCGCCTGGCTCCCAGTGCGTACCCAAAATAATTACACGGAAACTGTACTCATTTAAATACTGCCTGGCCCATTATCTCCAGCCCCTTATTGGCTAACTCTCACATATTATTTTAGCCCATCTCCATTAATGTGTATCGCCACTTGAGTTGTGGCTTACCGGCATGAGTCTAACCAGTGTCCATCTTGGGCCGGAGAAGCATGGCATCTGCGTCTGCCACACTGCCTTCTCTCTCACAGCATTCCGTTCTATCTACTCCGCCCACCTAAGGGCTGCCCTATCAAAAGGCCAAGGCAGTTTTCTTTATTTAACCAATGAAAGTAAAACAAATACAGAAGACCCTCCTACCCCATGAAGCTAAACTCCTAGAAGGCTAGTCTTCAGCTCCTGATAGACAATGGTAAACAAATGCCTGTTGAATGACTAGAAGACTGATTCACACGTGGTACCCAATCCCCTCACTTTCGGGGAAAGAGCCCTGAGGTTCTGGGAGGAGAACCCTTTAGTAGGTACGGAGATGTACCAAATAAAAGATCAGTTATGGATCTCATGGTTCTTTTGATGTACTACAGAGCATGCATTCTTTCTTTGTTTTTTTGTTTTTGTTTTTGTTTTTATTTCTGGAGACAGGGTTTCTCTGTAGCTTTGTAGTCTGTCCCGGAACTAGTTCTTATAGACCAGGCTGGGCATGAACTCACAAAGATCTGCCTGACTCTGCCTTCAGAGTGCTGGGATTAAAGGCGTGCGCCACCACCATCTGGCCATGCATTCTTATTTACTGACTATCTACTTGATATCTGGCCTTGCATTACAAGTTGAGGATAGGGGAAAAGAGGTAAATAAGATCCATCCCCCACCACTCGAAGAAAAATATGCCTAAAATGCACTACTGTTGTCTGACAGAGCATTTAAAGCCTTGAGAGAAGTTATGATTCTAGGTTTCCTGAGAGTTCCATTGTGATTAGAATTTTCTTTAGAAAGATTTACTGAAATTCAATTGCTTTCTTCATTATCCCGGTTAGATTAGCTTACTTAATGCCACTGAGCTCAAGGAAAGTTTTAAGAGGCTGCTGGACCCAGGAATGATCTTCAGAGCTATCTACCTGTTCTTCATTTATAGAAGGGGGCTGAAGTGCACAGATGGAGATCCAGCTGCACAGATACATAGAAAAAGCAGTACTAGACTGCTGTTACTCGAATCCAGCCTACCAGTCCTGGGCTAGCAAGTGTGCCCTCTCTATCTCACTCTGACTACAATGCACTTGGTATTTTCTTTTTCTTTCTTTCTCTTGTTTCCCCCAATCTAACATTGAATCACAGCAATTGTATTCTTTTGGAGGCTGTGTGTAATATCATGCCAGTCTCTGCCTCACACACACACTCCAGTGTGGGACTGGCCAAGAGAAAATCTAATGAAAGCCAAAGAAGAGGAAGAGTCATGCACATTTACTTTTGTGCAGTTCTCAAGGCTGCATCGCGGTCTTGCCAGGCTATCATCTCCTTAATATTTACTGCCAACCTCTGTGAGAATGCACAGAGTCCCACCCGTTCTGTCAGAGGACAGAGCTTAGGCTCTGCAGTGAGGAGAGCTGCATCACATTGCACACTGGTTTGTGAGTCAAATTTCATGGCTCCAAATTCAGCACCTCAAAAGTGATATGTGAAGCTTCTGTCCCAACAGTCACAACAAAAGCCATCTTGACCTGACTTTGTGGTTCTCAGTGTCTCCAAATTTTGTCTACTTCTTTTGCTAGTGCCCAGTGTGAGATTAAATTCCTCCCTTTCCACATCTGTAATTGGTCTGGCAGCTGTTATTTTCCTTTTCTTTCCTCTTCATCTATTTGTTTTTTTAAAAAATCAAGAATTTGAGCTGCATAACCAAGTCAAGTTCATCCTATCTACCCTCAGGGTGGATGGAAAATCACAGAGAAATATGCAACTCTAGGAGGTCCATTGTCACCTGATTTCATGAATTCATTTCTTACCAAGGAGCTCCTTTAAGAAAGCCAGGCTTGAGGCTTTTTTTCTTTATCTGAAGTCAGGAAAACACTGAATACAACTTTCTAACAAGTGGGAGACTTGACAAGGAAGAGTCATGATCCATGAGCATTTTCAGAAGAGGAACTCTTAGTGGGGTTTAAACTGGTGATCTCTATAAAGCTACAGCGTCGCTTTTTCCTTTCTCATAACGGCTATTAATGTGCTGTGAGGCTACTGACCTGTTGAAATCTATAGGAATTTGCAGAACTAAACATACAGACATGCCGCTTTATTCCACATGCTCCCCCAACACAACAGGGGCAGACACTGTGTAGTCACGTGTTACGGCTGGTGTGTTGAGACCCATCACCGGTCTCCCTCGAGTAGTAACTAATTCTCTCTCCAACCTATAATGCTGAATAACAACTGGACTTGACTGTCTAATTGTCAACCACACCTGAGGAGAACCAATACAGTCGTTACTACAATTCTGATTGACAGGAAGTTTCTTCCTACATGCTACTGTGAGAGGCTTGGGTGAGCAGAGTTTTAAAATATCATCTCAAAATTCTATGAATAAATTTATTTTATGTTTTGGAGGAGAAGTTTTATACAGCTGTTCAGAGATAACCATGAACTCACTACACAGCCTAGATTGGCCTTAAATGCCTGATCAGCCTGCTTATATCTCCTGAGTGTTGGGCGTATGTATGGACATGAGCTGTGAAGACTAGCTTGAAGCAGCTTCTCTCTTTGACTTTATAGTTAACAATAATAAAAATTCAAGGAACTCTCTGAAAGGACTAAATGAAATAAATATTTGAAAGTGTTAAACATGGTACCTTGCACTTAGCCATTAAATATAAATGCATTAATACATGTGCATTGTTTGATATTTTTTACATGTATATTTTGGTTGTGAGCCTAGCCTTTAATCGATGATCCATCTCTGCAGTCCTATTGTATGATGTTCTAACTTTCAGTCAGCAAAGCCATCTTTCCTCTGTGGAGCCCACAAGAGTCAGTTGTATACCTTCTCTGAGTATCTTTTTAAAATGAGGAAACCATTTATCTTGTGGGGTCACCAGGATTTCATTATACAGAGAAGAGTTTAATATAGGCAATCTCTACAAGGTATAAATGTTATTAGAAGTAAGTAGATTATTTTGTCTGTAATGATTCTCTAAAAACTATATAGGGTAAATAATATTGTATGAAACAGTAATTTTGTGGCTAAGGGTAGGAGCTGTTTAAAAGAGAAACTCAGCATAATGTGAGTAGAAATGGGGTCTGAACTGAACGTCTCTTTGTATATGATTCTTAGATATCTCTAACATGATAGACTAAAGAGCAAGCGTTAATCTATCTTGCTCCCTCATAACAAGCTAAATTCAAATATATTTCTCCCTTTGTTTCAGAAAATGAGACATTGTTCATTCTGTAGTTAATCCGGAAATTCCAAAGTCACTCACCAGTCTCCATGTAACTTGGTGCTAGTCTGAAAATCTAGTTGTCCATACCTTCAATATATTTGAATTTGATTGTGATTTGGTTCCTTATTTGGTCTTTAAATGACCCGGCCATGCTTTCTTCAACTTTTATTCACCAAGAGCAATGCCATGGAACAACTCAACTTTGTGTTGAGTCCCTCTATTTGCAGTGAATAAATTCAAACTCTTTAACATGAACCTTAAACCCCTTCATAATCTTACCCCTGTTTATCTGTCTAGCCTCTTGCTCCAAATATTATCCATTTAAGGGTGGGACTATTCTGTTGTGACCTCCCATAAAAAGATTCCTCAGTTTGTACCTATAATTTTGTGTGCTTACATTGAGTTTACTTTTGTTCTCCCATAAAACTGTAAGGTTTGGGACTATACTGACATCACAAAGATTGGCATGTTGTAGTCATTTCTTTATATTTTTAGATTAATTTTATTTGTGTGCCTCTCTGTGGGCACTCAAGTGCCACTGCATATGTGTGGAGGTCAGAGGTAACTTATAGGAGTTGGTTCTCTTCTATCATGTGTTTTTCAGAAATTGAACTCCAGTCAGGCTTTTTAACAGGCATCTTACCTGCTGATCAATCTCACCAACCCATTTCAAAGCTTTGTGCCCCATCACTTAATTTTTGTTGGTTTATTTCCCAACTTGCAGAAGAATGTTTGTAAATAAACACCTTTGTTAAAGCCTAGTGCTACAGCTGACTGACTCAAAAATTTAGATGAGTAATTTTGGTGGCGTTCATTATCAGACAGGGCCCCTTTATGTCATCATAGTCATGAGGGTGGTAAGACACGGTCAGTATTTCTAACTTCTAATCCTGACTATTCATCAATTCTGCTGAGCCCCTTTGCTTATTCCCATATTCTCAGAACTCAGTTTTCATTCTGAGAGGTATTTGGCTGAGGACTAGTAAGCAGAAGTCATAGGTGACTGAGGCCGGGCTTCCAGATACAGAGTAAAACACTAATCACAAAGCTTAGTTTGAGCTGACAACAATGGTACTAATTCTGGGATTTGAAAGAGACCTCTCAAACCTCATACTCTATGCAACTTGCAAGCGTGGTCAAAATCCTGTAGGGCAAATGTGGGAGAAGGCTGTGTCCAGGAAGAGGTCCAGCCCAAATCCTGCATGTCAGCAATGGATTACTGGAAACCTTGTTGGTCTGACAATGTCTATGCCTCCTTAATCCTCCTCTTCTTCATTTACTTAATGTTAAAAAAAAAGTGATTCTCCCTGTTCCCCTCCACTCTATTTTTTTCTTATTATGTTGATTTTGGAATCAAGAGTGAACTATTTTTATCCACTTTCTCCATCCATTAAGATACCACTCTGTATTTTTTTCAGAAACCCGGTAACTTATGGTCTGCAGCTTTGCCAGGCAGGTGCAGCTCTTTGGGGGCATCAGGCAAAAAGACGAAAGCTGCATCTTGAGTTCTGTTAGTTCTAGAAGCTTAAATTAATGACTATCTCTCTGAGTTTTGAATTCCTCATCTAAAAATTAGATGAGCTAGGACTTTATTGGTAGACTTACAGAAAGGACTAGATGTCTGTGAAGTGTTTACTACATTGTGGTAATAATGTCAGTGCTGATAGCAGGAGATGCACGGGTTCATAAGTACATGCGAGGGCGATTAGCGCAGTGGCTAAATTTAGGCTCTACTGAGGACAGCAAGAAGACTGGCTCTTGCCACCCATGTTATCTGCAGAACATGGCCTGGTTCCCAGCAAAGGGAGTGCAGTAAAGAAGTGTTTGATAAATATATCAATTCATAAAAGATGACTCAGAGTAACCACTTCATGAATACACATTTCCTCTTGACTTCCTGTTTTACCTTTATCCCAACTTCTGATGGAAATGAAGGAGGATTGGCATTAGAACACCTGTTTAATAGAGGGGATGATGGAGATATGAAGAGATGAGAGATAAGTTCTATCTTAAAGATATTAATGCAAAAATCTCAGAACGAGAAATGAGACTATCTAGGAAATATTTGAAAAGAAACAGATAGAAAGGGAAACAGACAGATGTGGAAGTTGAAGGAGAGCTATTTGAGGGTCAGAAGAAAGATAAGTTAATGGAAAAGAGAGCAATGGAGAGAAACAGGACAAATACTGATGGCTCTCTTTCATATTTGGAATCTATAATATATGCATGTATGACTTGTTATAGAGAGAGAAGTAGATATAGTAGCAGTTGGGAAAAAATTAAAATACCATATAAATATTAAACTGTCATAACAAACCAATTCTTTGTGTAATAATTTATAATTTAATAATAAAAATTAGGTTTATGCATTAGATAGATAAGTCAGAATGCAATTATTTCTACTTCAAGGCTTTACATTAGGTCTATTGTTAAGCGTGTACACCCATAAGCTTCCCTGCATGTGTCCATTCATTCATTCATTCATCATCCATTTTTTCATTCATGTTTTTACTCATTCATCACTGCTCACTGGATGCAAAATGGTTTCGAACATATGAGCCTTGGAAAACTTCAGTGATTAAATTTTGTATGTAGTTTAGTTCTATGTAGATTTAAGTCCAGAAGACCTTCCTTTCCTCTCAAACCAGGCTAGCACCACTTCTGGGCATTCCTATAATCCTTCTTTGATCCTCATGGTGCTTTTCAAGCATGACTGTGTCCCCAGTTCCTCTCTGGGCCCTTTTAAAACTGGGGTAATGGAGTGAATGATTGATCAGAGCTATCTCTAGTCTAAACATACTGCATGGCACAGAGCAGACACTGAATAATATGTTAAATGAGACATCTGAAAATGATTATGCTGGATTTTGACTATTTAGTGGATGAATGAATAAAAAATGAGTAAGTATAGACTAGTTATCTTTTGTTTTACATCTAATAATAACTTGTGAGTGAGTACATACCTTGTTTGTCTTTCTGGGTCTAGGTTACCTCACTCTGGATGGTTTCTAGTTCCATCCATTTGCCTGCAAATTTTAAGATGTCACTGTTTTTTACCTCTGAGTAGTATTCCATTGTGTAAATGTTCCACATTTTCTTTACCCATTCTTCAGTTGTGGGGTATATAGGTTGTTTTCAGGTTCTGGCTATTACGAATGATGCTGCTATGAACATAGTTTAGCAATTGTCCTTGTGGTATGAGTGTACATTCTTTGGGTATATACCCAAGAGATGCATTGCTGAGTCTTGGGGTAGATAGATTCCCAATTTTGTGAGAAACTGTCATACTGATTTCCAAAGTGGCTGTATAAATTTGCACTTTCACCAACAATGGAAGAGTGTTCCCCTTACTCTGCATCCTTTCCAGCGTAAGCTATCATCAGTGTTTTTGATCTTAACCAATGTGATTGGTTTAAGACTATATCTTAGAGTACCCAGGAATCCACAAGGATGCTCCCAGCTACAACATTAAGCAATAATGGAGAGGGTGCCTGAATTGGCCTTTCCCTATACTAAGACTGATAACTACCTTAATCATAGAATCTTCATCCAAGAACTGATGGAAGCAGATGCAGAGATCCACAGCTAAGCACTGGGCTCAGCTCCTAGAGTCCAGTCAAAGAGAAGGAGGAGTGGTAATATGAGCAAAGGGGTCAAGACCATTATGGGGATACCCACAGAAACAGTTGACTAGAGCTAGTGGGAGCTCACTGATTTCAGACTGACATTGGGACCCCTCAAAGGACCAACTAGGCCCTCTGAATATGAGTAACAGTTGTGTGGCTGGGGCAGTCTGTGGGGCCACTGGCAGTGGGATCAGGACTTATCCCTAGTGCTTGAGCTGCATTTTTGAGCCACTGCTCTTTGGAGGGATACCTTACTCAGCCTAGATATAGAGGGGAGGGCCTTGGTCCTGTCTCAAAGTGATGTGTCAGACTTTTTTGACTCCCCATGGGAAGCCTTACCCTCTCTGAGGAGTGGATGGGGGTGGTGTGGGGGTAAGGAGGGCAGAGTAGGAAGAGGATAGGGAGTGGAAACTGGAGTTGGTATGTAAAATGAGAAAAGTTTGTTTGAAAAAAATAAATAAAAAGAAAAGGAATAAATATCACAACAAAGAATGGGTGAATGGATGATTGGGGGATAAAGAGAAAGATCTACAAATAAAGGGGGCTTCAGAAAAAAAAAAAAACCCTGAAAGTCATGACTCAGCTGAAAAACCACCAAAACAGCCTGCAGGAGCCACCTGGGCCTTCAACTGACCCTGAGTTAGGCTAAATGTTGGCTTAAGTTGGCATCACATGTCTGTTTTTACATGTCACATGAGTATGTGTTTTTGTCTTTTTAAACTTTGTTTTAGTAATCAATGAAAGCAAGGACTTTTTTTCCCTGTTCTGTTCATTATTGTATTCCTAGCAACTGGAAAATACCTGGACTTAAGTAAAAACCATCGAAGTGTTTACTGATAAACTAACTGATGAGTGGACAAAAGGTTTCACACTGATGAACATGGGTCCTGAGCACTTGGAGTCCAAAGGAAGAGTTTGGAGTCTGATCTGTAGAACTCTGGAGTAAGAGTTACAATATCTACCAACATCTTAAGAATGCAATTCCTTTACACCAGAGTTATGCTAAGAATGTCAGGGAGATAAGGAAAAATGGGCATGAGTTGGAAGCATGCCAATCTGAATATTAGAGAATTATAAATGCATACAATGGGATATACAAAGAATTGAGTTGGGAGACAAAGATGTGTAAAAATCTTTATGCTTCTGCATTTGAAAAGGATATGAAGAGAGAAGCACTAACCAAGAGAATGGCAGTTAGCACTCAACAGAGTCACCCACTTAATACTCCCCAGATCTGTCACTTGATAGCTGTGTGGACCCTGTCATCTGTCCAGCCTTGGTGTTTCAGGTCATTATCTATAACCTGGGAAGGAGGGGATTGTTGTAACTACTAAGGTCACGGAGGTTATCTATGTGAACCTTTTAGTAAGTGTTTGACAAGTGCTTAGTAAACACTTAGTAAGCTTAAGGTTCTTTGATTCTCCTTGAATGTTAACTCCCTTCCATTCCTCCATTCCAGATCCACTAAAAAATATTTACTGAGTGCTTACTTTGTGGTTGGAATGGTTCTGGGTGCTCAGAACACATCAGCGAACAGACAGAAAAAAAAAGTAATGCAACATTTGAAGAACTCATATTCCAGTTCTGAGTTTATATACCAATTTTTTAATCTTTTGGTGTCATCAAAACATCATTTACAGCATGTTGTGGAATAGAGTTTTTGTATACTGTGAAAATGTGTCTTCACATTTTGATTGGTTTAATAAAGATCTATATTCTGCCAATAGCTAGGCAGAAAGGTTAGGCAGGATTTCTGAGCAGAGAGAAAGAAGGGATGAATCAAGATGCGTGAGAGAGACGCCAGAGGACACAGAGAGGAAACAGGAGGTGCAAGATGGAAGAGAGGTAATAAAACATGAGGCAAAACATAGATTAATGTAAATGGTTAATTTAAGTTATAAGAGTTAGTGGGACAAGTCTAAGCTATAGGTGGAGCTTTCATAATTAATAAGTCTCTGTGTTGTTTTTGGTAAGCTGGCAGCCCAAACAAAAGTACGTCTACAACAGCAGTAACATTGTTTCCCATAAAGCCTGAGACCTTGAGAAATTAGCAACACCCCTTCTTCATTTCTAAGCACAGAGTACAGCATCAAACAGACAG
Organism: Ondatra zibethicus; assembly: GCA_004026605.1. NCBI lineage: Eukaryota > Metazoa > Chordata > Mammalia > Rodentia > Cricetidae > Ondatra > Ondatra zibethicus. The sequence goes on along the minus strand of PVIU01004474.1, from coordinate 54,193 downwards.
CTAGTGAATATTTGAGTATTTGTTGACTAAATTGTTAGATGGATGAAAGAGACAGATACCAAAATGAGTAAGTAAGCAGCTATTACTGTTCCTCATTTAATACTTCACATTATCTATCTATCTATCTATCTATCTATCTATCTATCTATCTATCTATCTATCTATCTATCTTCATTTTGGGGAAAATCTAAGGACTGTATGAAAGCCAATTCAATTGAAAAAACAAATCTGTTCTTCTTTCCCAACCAGGGTCATAGAGAACCAGGAAATATGTATTCTTTGATGCCAGCAGGAGGCCACAGGAGTTGATTGTTGGCTGACAGCTTCTGCCTTGCAATCCCCTATTCTACATCCTGTGTCTAAAAATCTGGACAAACCAGTGCACCCCTCAAGCTTTCGGACTGTACCTTCTGATATGAGAGTATAAGGAGAGAGAGTTTGGAATTAGATCTGGGACTTGAACCCGACTATTAACTATCCACCCAAGGTTGAATACATCATTTCGAGGCATGACTTTACAACTTGTGTTCTAAGCACTTATAAGAAACTTAAAGAAGTGTGAACAGTAAATGACTGGTATTGGTCACAGGTAACACATCTCAGTGAGGTTTTCTAAGCCAGTTAGAGTCTCATAAGGACTAATTACCCTAAGCAACTCCTGTTGAATTCTTTTAGTGCAAAAAAGCATAAAACTCACTTTTCCTAACCTCTCTCTGTGTAGATTTGTCCACAGAGAAAATCTTAATGTGCTAGCCCTTCATTTAATATTTTATAAGATTGGAAACCTAGACCCAAGAGGTGACATAATCTGCCTTGGTGTCACACATTGAGTTTGTTAGGTATTAGCGAAGTTGGTGCTGGCCCTTTAATTCAGATAGTGTCAATTCTCATACAGTGTAGTGTTTGGCTTAAGTAGGTGGAACCATTCCACATTTTTTTCTTGTCCTTGCCAAAAGTAATTAGTTTACCAGAAACTTCCATGGAGTAAGCATAGAGGGCTCTTTCCATCAATGTCATACCTTGGAAAACTATCTCTAGTGCAGATAACAGAAAGAATAAATATTTTTGTCGGGAGAAAAAAATGGAGACAAAGGTCAAAGGGAATCATGTAATGGGTTGAGTCAGAAGAAAAAAGACCCCCCTTCAATCCCGAACAGTCTTTATACAGAATTTGTATAAAAGCCAATTTATGTAATATAGAAAAATTAAAAGCAGCAATCTCTTTCTGTCTCTGTCAAACACATATACATGCGCATGTGTACTATTTGTGGTAGGGTTCCATACTCCAGTTACTGAGAGATAAGAGTGTGTTGAAGTGGGATGTGGGCTTGAGGCGACGTGTTTTCCTTTTATTTCTCAGTGATTCACGATATATTCAGTTGAGAAAGCCCAGCCCAACTCAGCATTAGTCTCCAACAATTTTATTTGTGATTATCAAGAGAGGCAAATAGGAGGGGCTGGAGAGATGACTCACTGGTTAAGGGTGCTTACTGGTCTTTGAGGGTACCTGAGAGCCTGCCATTCATTCCCTTCACCCGTATGGGAGTTCTCAACCTTCTCCAGTTTCTGAGAGACCCAGTGCTTTGCTCTGACCTCTGTGGGCACACATGTGGTACACATATGTTCATACAGCAAAACATGTACATAAAATAAAAACAAATACCTTTAAAAACCACGCAAACAGGAAAGTTAATCAGTACTTGAGTCTGGCACTTGTCACATACAAGGGTCTATAAAGAAATGTTTCATTGTAAAATGGAAAAAACCAAATGAAACAAAACAAGTGGTACATTAGAATTTTGATCTAACAGTGATGCTTTTAGATGTAAAGTGGCACAGGAACCACTCTTTATATCACAGAGACTCTGTGGGCTAGCCTCTCCTCAGCACTCAGGTGGAGTGCTTTCCTTAAAGGGCAGTCTGAGTGGTTCTTGGCATCCACAGGTCTCAGTACAGATGACTACACAGATTGCCTTTCTCTCATACTTGCAAATTGAAAGAATACCTTTGACAGTGAAAGAAAACCTGGCGATTCCTACATCTTAGAGCTCACCAAGAGCAGTGGCTGTTAAATTTTAACCAGCAAGAGAATCACCTGAAGAGACCCTACACATGGGATTTCTGACTCAGTAGGATGGCCAGGGCCTGAGAACCTGGCCTTTCTGGGTTCCCAAGCGAGGCTGATGTACTTGATCTGGGGCATCATGCTAGGAGCGAGGAGATTGCCTATGAGCAGGAGGTCTGAAACTCCACAAACTATAATCATTTCATGATATGCTTACAAGTCCTGTTCTTCAGGCCTTACTATTAACTAAAACCCAGGAGGGAGGTGGGAGAGGGAAAAGGTTAGAATGAGGCCATTTCAAAGTTTTTCATGATTTTGAAATGAGCAACCTAATTTAAGAACCATGATTTAAGTACAACCTCCCTCTTATAGAATTGAGGCATTTAAAGACTAGAAAAAGTGACTCATACCAGATCCCAGAGTGAGTTAGTGACTTAGCAGAGAATAGAATCCGGGGTGCTTTTTCTTCTGTTTCATTTCCACCACTCCACATTTATCAAACACATGTCAGCTCTCACAGGCTCATAAATCAAAGCAAAAATCGAAAGCCATGTTTAAACTGAGGCTTTAAGGCATCTATTCTTGCTTTCCGCTATTGTTTTATAAAGAAATCTTAAGTGGCTACAAATTTACAGAACTTTACCAGCCCAGACAAGTGAGGAGGAGATGGACAAGACAGGGTTACGGAATATTTTCATGGAAAGACTATGTACTTAAGTTGTAAGTACATTCTCAAACACAAACCAAGTGCTCCCACTGAGGCCTCAAACAGACGGTCTTCATCTCCCATTCAGTGCAGGGCAACATTAGGCCTGAGACGCGTGCATTCATTGCGGGCATTTAAAGGGAAGCGCTGGTAAAGTATTTGAAAGTGGCTCTGTCTCTTAAAAAGATTAAAAGTTTCCTTCCAGTATTTGGATTCCATTAATGATTGGTTTAGTAAATATTTTTGAGTACACAGAGTAGAGATAGTGTCTTATATCATCTAAGAACTGAATAAAGAGCCACACAAAACGTGCAGAAACCGTGGAATTCAGTATTTTCATCAGACAGAAGAAAAAGGGGTGTTCAAGAAGGGAAGCCAATTTACTTCATATTAGTGAGTGGGGTGACTAGGGCTAAATATGAAGCATCTGCATCCTGGGCTATTCTTTCCATCATTCAAAACGTTCTTACTAGCATTTCTTGCACATAGGAAGGATTACATAAGGTTTGTTGTTTGACTGCACAGATTCTTTATGCTCAAATTAGGCAGTTAAACCTCCACGATGTTTTAAAGACTAAAATAGAAGTTAGACAAATCTTTGACAGAACACAAGTTGGATCAACTGACTTGGGATTACATTCCAATCTCCCATCTCAGCACCATCTAAACAAGTGACCCTCACATCTGAAAGCCTTCTTTTTCATCCTATGCAAATTGATAATGACTGTAGGACTGTGATTATAGAATGGGTGACACGAAGGAGTGACACTTTATTATAGACTTCTGTCTGGTAGACAGGATGCTATCTACAGCTTGAATCTTAAATATTGCCCAAGAGTTCGTGTATCAAAGGTTTAGCTCCCACTGAAGCAGAGTGCAGAGATGGGGGCATCTGAGAGGTGACTGAATCATGAAGGCTTTGATAACATAAAGGAATTAATATATTCATGGATTCATACACTTATTGAGCTCTGGAGAACGGATGCTATGATGAAAGCGAAGCCTTCTCTTTGCTTTCAAGATGACATAAATCAAACATCTCTGCTCCACTTCATGCTCTCGGTGGTGTGCTGTTCCGCCTCTACCAATGGTCAGTAGGAACATGTCCATGTGATAATATTCTAAAAGTTCTGAAGCCAGAGACAACATAACCTTCCCCTTGATTTGCCTCAGTTCCTTCTTTCTTTCTTTCCTTCCTTCCTTCTTTCTTTCTTTCTTCCTTTCGTTTTGGTCATAACAACAGACAAGTTACACACACACCACCACCACCACCACCACCCCAACCACCATTGACCTCATCACAAGGTATATTTATTATAAGACATATATCTCAAGAATGAAAAGAAAATACTAGAAAAGTGCTAAAAAAGTAAGTGTTGACGACAAATATAGTGAGCATCTCCTCTTCATCTACAGAAGCAGTCAGGGAGCCCTACAGCTGTAAAATCCTCAATGATCAAAGAAGTTAGGAACTCTTTCCTACCTCAGGAAATAAAAGAAACAGAAAGATGATGTCTAGAGCTATTCAAAGCCTAGACATTTTATGCAGCTGCCTAGGTGTGTACCCAAATTCCAGTGAAGCTGTTACTACATCACCATTTTCGTACACTGGAGAAGCAATCAGAATGTGCAAATCTACTTCAAGTTTATATAAAAAGAAATCATTAGCAAAGTTCAGCTCTCCCATTTTCATTAGTAATAAAAGACTTTTTCCTTGCCATTCACATCCAACACCCGTCTTTGCTGTTGGAAATACCAAATTTTGAAGAGATAAGTGAGTTTTACAGAGGAGAAATATCTCTACTCCTGACCCCTTTGACTATTCATGGCCCTTCCCATTGTACCAATTCTGTCTAATTAAAACACATTCCTCACTCAACACTGGGATACAATCTCTAGAGGTAAGTCTGACTGAGATGAACTTTCTCCTTCTAGTCCAGGATTTTCTGACTTTCCCCACACCTCTCCACAGCCCATTCATTGTATCAGCTTATGCCAGGAGAAGGCACTCACATGTCCACGAATCTTCTGTTGAGGTGTAGTAATGAGGCTATGTCTTCCTGGAAAGGAGGGTCCCGGAGCACTTTATACTGTAGGGGTTTACACTCCAGACAGAGTGGGCTGTCTGAAGCAGAGGTCAGCATGGCTGCGTCAATCTCCAGGTGTTCATCAAGAGTATAGATCTGGATGCCATATACCTCCTCACTCACTTCTCGGAGTCTGATGGTCAGTGGGATATCACAGAAAACATTTTGAGGACCCAAAGAGATGTTCTTTCCACCGACAGTCAATAGTTTGATGTCATTGACAGCTCCACTAGAGTCCCAGTCAGTGGAGACAAAGGTCACCCAGATGGTCAGAGATTCGGGGACCAACGGGTACTGGAATTCCAGCTCAAGGTGGCAGCCTTGTGGCTCAGGACAAGCTGGAGGGACGGTGTGTGGATTGACTGCTGAATTTGGACTCCAGGTTCTGACACTGGATTTACACGGCTGTTCAACATCTGGATGACCTATGGAGAAAAAGATGCAAATGAGTTCTTGCTTCATTCCAGTTTTCACAGTTTCCCATAGACTCAAGAAAAGATCTGTGTGATGAGAACTTAGAGCTAAAAGAGTGGATCTCAGTGTCATGGAAAATCTGCTGTATACAGAGTTTTCAGCTCATCCTTAACCCTACAAAACAGATCCCAGATGAGTCACTTAAGTGAAGTTCAAATGTCTAAATACTGAGCTAATGTTCAACTTTCCTTCCTAAGCTTCCATTCAGAGGCTTTGATGCCTTGTATAGAAATAAAAAAGAGATCCTTTCCTTGAACACTTTCTGTGTCCCATGAGCTTGCTTAATTCTTGAATGGATTCATCTCTTAAATGAAGTAATTAAGGTTCAAAAATAGAATGAATTGAACAAAAGTCTATACCATACAGTCCTTGTTAAATGCAGGGATCATTAAAATTAGAGTCCCACTGGTATTACTGACGTTGGTCCAACCTGTTTAGACTTACAGAAGCACCAGAAAATACCCATCAGAAGAGGAGAGCAAGATAGGCCTTGACTCTCAGACAGAGTCTCAGAGGAAACTGAACTGTGAATGACAGATCTCCAAGTCAGACTCGAAACCATTTTATCTCTTGTCCTCCCTTCCCGTACATGAGGTCATTCCATACCACTGAGATTCTCTGAGTTCTGTCTGCTTTGACTCAAGGACAGTGGAGTGAAAGAAGAAAAAAAAATGTGCTGTTGCTACTTTTCCTCAGAGAAAGGCTGCTTCATCTCCACTGATCTCAATCTGCTGCAACTTCTAAATTCTTCCCTCCTGAGGTCACATCTAGACCTTGAGACTCTCTTCTGTGCAGCTGAGAAAAGTAATCATAATTCAATGTGGTGATGAGTTCTATTCGTTTAAGTGAGAGAGAGACTGTTGGTGAGGACAAGAGAGAATTTCAAATTGTACTGTCAGCCATAGCCTCTTCCCCTAAGAATCACAGAGTGGGAGTGTTTATGCTGTTATTCTTGTTGGTGTGTGTATAGGGAGAGAGCATGTTCTATATTTCTAAACCAAGAGAGGAAGAAAAGCAACCTTAGTCTGACAAAACTTTGTGGTAATGTTACAGGGTAACAGGAATCACCATAACATAAGCATTAAAGATCTAGTTGTGTGTGTGTGTGTGTGTGTGTGTGTGTGTGTGTGTGTGCGCGCGCGCGCGCACATGGAGGGGTTTTAACACACTGTACAGTATTATCTTTCCACAAGGAGGAAGAAGTGAGATGTTACAAAATAGAGATGGCAAATAGAAGAGCAAAAGAAAAGAAATGGGAGCATGGAAAATGCACAAAGACATTTTCATACATAACACGCTGGACCAAGAGGAGATAATCATGACTAGAAGATTTCCTCCAATACACCTTGGTTAGTTTCATCCTCCACCAACAGTTGCTGCTGTCTGGAAGCAAGTATTTATTTCAGAAGAAAGCACAGAGCCTTTTTACCTAGCTGAGATCTTCCTATTTACTCTACAATCTCCCATATTTCTGACTTCCAAGTTTGGATTCGGAGAGCACACGGACCTCTTGTTCGTCCCACTTCCTTTATCCAAGACAACAGTTTACAGGATATGAAGAACATTGCCTAGTCAGCATTTAACTTAAACGACTTTTATCAAAATCTTTTAAGAGAGTATCCCTGTCTCTCTTTTACAGATCTAATTGACTCAATGCTCACAACCTTTAGTTAGTATGGTACCTGATCTGCAGAGAATACACTCAGTAGATATTTGATCAGTATTTGTTCAGCAAAACATTTCTTTCTTGAAAATATGGCATTTAAAAAAAAAGAAGATGGAAGTTAAGAGTCTGCTGTTCAGTGCTTGATGGCAGGTGAATATCCCACCCCCTCTATGTGCTTTCCCTGGAACTGGCAAGGGATAAAGTTATCTGACTCCTGACATTGGAGAAAATGACTGTTAGTGGTGGGAAGCCACAGGAGAAAAAAGATGACAAATATGTTTGGTTTATAATTCCTGTTTTCTTGTTTATCAGCAGAGGGAACAAAGGATAAGTTCTGATCAAATTTTTCAAATAAGTACAAGGAGTAGAAATTTTAGCAAAGTTTCTACTTGTCTTGTTATTAGAGACAGATTCTTATATATGAAAAAAGAACCACAAGGGTCACAAATTAACACTCATTACCAAGCAGCACACCTATTACTAATAATACAAGGCTTCATACACCAACCAGACTCCGACCCTTTGTGTATGTACTGGACAAAACACACTGCATGCCTTAGTGTTTTGTATCCTGGCAGCAAGTCTATAGCGCTGATTCTATTAAATACATTCTACAGAAGATAAAACCTAGCTTCAGATGGCTAAGCAATTGTCTTACAGTAATAGAACATTATTTGATATTTCTGGTCCAAGCCATGTGACAGGCTTTGAAGCAATGATGGTTGAATTTAAATCTCAACTGTTCAACTTCAGCTGCGTTACCAACTTCAATGTTACCCACTTCATAAAGTAGTTGTAAAAAGGAAATGGAATGAGATCTTTAATAAATCTCACAGATATATTAGTACTGTCATGAAAAGTAATGAGGAGCTAAAAAAGAATGTCTTTGTATGGGAAAGCAATACAAGCACAGACAATGGTGGAGAAAGAATGTGAGCTAATAAGACTTCCAGCTTCACAAAAAGAGTAGTAACTGTTGACAACAGAGAAAACAGAATCCATATTAAGAAGTGTTTTGAATATCACATTACAGGACATGAACTGTACACTGAGATAGATGAAGAACTCCTTGTAAATTTTAGGCAAGTGAGTGACATAACATCTGTTGTTAAAAAAAACACTGTTTAGAGAATAGATGCTATCTATTCATCACTTATTCATCCATCTGTCCATCCATCCAGTTACCAATACATCTATCAACCCATCCACCAATCTGTCCCTCCCTCTCTCTATTCTTCCTCTTTCCAACCATCTATCCATCCAACCATCCATCCATCCACCTACCAATCAGCTATCCATCCATTCATATGTCTATCCATGCATTGCAATAATAATTATAGAGTTCTGGGTACGTATAGTGTATTAGGCTAGTCCCTGGGTAGTAGGTTTGCAGATGTTCTCTTGGTGTTCATGCAGCTGCTAGTCTGTAAGGCCAGTAAGGATATTGCAGAAAGTACACATCTATGGACTGGAAAGAAAAGGACCATCAGAGACCATGAGTTCAAGTCCCCAAAGAGTAACAAAAAGTGAGCACAACTGTGTCCTGATTAAAACTGATTGGATAAATGGTTGTGAGACACAAAGAAGGGCTGAGAATAGGAAGCGAAGAGTGGAAAGAAGGAAAGGAGAGAGGGAGGAAGGAGATAAGAAAGTGACAGAGGAAAAAAGGAAGAAATCCAAAGAGAGTTACAAAGCTCTATTAGTTCCTTATAAACACAATATCCTTCTGTATATATAGTGACTACATGAGAAAACTCATTTTTATATAAGCAGTCCACTCTGAATAAGTCATAGACAGAATAAGTCATGTACTAGGAATAAGACACATATCCAGAAATATATTTACACATATTTACGCTGATCCAAATTTACATTTATGAAAATCTATACAGGTATCCCTAGTATGTTTAAGTAATATACACTGTGCTATTGACATGAACATAGCTACAGTGCCAAGATTTTCTTCTTAAAGCATGCTTTAGCACACCTGAACTATTCTAGGAGGAACAATGCAGATAGCACTCATACAAACAGGAAATAATGAAAATATAGATGGCCATGTGCCATCTCTCATGGAAAGCCCAACACTTGCAATAGATTGTTGCTTGCCTAAGTGATTGTAAGTGGGATTTGAATCAGTCAGATTCACCTATCTAGTTTCTGTTTTATAAATGTAATGTAGTAAATACTTCAAGAAATATGTATCCATGAAACATAGATTTTTCTTTAGAAATAATAGTACAGCTGTTTTCTGTGAGCTGAGGTGAGATTTTTTTCATTTCTTTTTGTTTCTGTTTTCCTGCTGTGGAAGAAAGGTAATTAATGCAGTGGATAGTCAACAGATTTCTTGAGAATGAAAATCTTCATTATACTAATATGGAGTTAAAGAGGCTCATTGTAGGTTGATTGTCCATTCTGTGAGTAAGATTCCACATTGGGAGCATTTTAAGAACTTCAAAGGCACAGAATAGCTGGCAGCAGCAGGGTGAGGAACACCCCTTTTAATTCTGTCCCATACTTTTTCTCAAACCCACAGATTTATCTGGCATTGCTCATGAATTTGGGACTTTTCTGTTAGTTTAGGAAGTCCCAAAACTTAAACACACAAAAATAAATAGGTTGAAAATGAGTTGGGAAATAAATTGTAGAGTTTGACTCATAGAACAGTTTATTTCTTCAAGAATAGTAAAAGAGTCTGTGCCATATGGATCACAGAGCACGTAATAGGATTCCTTAAGCACAGAGCGATGTCTCTTCCCAGCAGGAATGTAGCAAATGCATAATAGGAACTTCCAGGCAGACATCCAGGGGCCTCCACACGTGTACTTGACTATGAACTGCATGCCACCCTTAAAGGGAGCCAGGACAAACCAGGAACAGGCTTCACTAACTGACACTTTTGGTTTGCATGGAGGAGTGTATTGGTGTCTGGAAATTATGTTTTTCAAACAAGTAGTAGAGCAGTTATTCAAACAAGATGATTTTAGCTGAGGATGATCCCTGCAGATTCTACCTCTCAGTTATCTCACAACCCTGATTTTCTCCCTTATCGCTGCCTCGGATCCTTGGAATCTCTGCAGGTATCCCCTGTGATCACCTTGATTCTGACAGCAGTGAAAGACTGTTCCCTTCTCTCCATGACCTTCGTCCTTTAACACATTTACCACTGAACAGGTAGAACGTTCTCTATAACCTGCGCACCTTAATATTTCACCTACTTTTTCTAATTTCAAAGCTTCTGTCAGAGATACTTTTAATGGCTCTTGGTGTACAGGTACCTAATGTGGTATACAAACCAAGCATCCCTTGACAGTAAGTCTTACAAATTTTACTTTAAAATAATTCTGCTGCATATATATAATGATATTTATTAAAGGTACAAGGAAAATTACAAACTCATGATTGTCTGATTTTATATAAAGAAGTAAATATTAACGATTGTTTGGTATTACAAGATGTATAGTATCTTCAGTAGCTTTGCAGAGTTGGTCAATATTTTGATTTTAAAATCAGCACCATTGAGAATACTGTTTTGCTCAAAATACAGTGCAGAACTGGCAGCAGTATGTTTAGGATCATTTCAGAAATTGCTGAAAATTCTGTCTTAAGCCTGAGCAAAACTCAGTTAATTTTTAAATGAAATTCAAATTAGCAACCCAAATTTCATAAATCAAACATTGTAGCACAATACAATCCTGACATATAAACTTGATGCATGCTGAGACATGACAATAAGGAAATATTAATGTCTGTGTTTACTGTTTTATATATGAACTTTGAATCAGGAGTATAAATACCTCACTTCATAATGTCCAATAGTCTTGGATCTGAGGCATTTTAAGGCAACACCCATTAGCACTCATGGTACAAGGATGTACAAAGTGCAGGTGTGTTTAGTGATGTTGCACAATGCAACATGGGTTTATGTTTCAAGAGACACCTCGGATACATTACATGTTTGTAAGTTAATTTTTGGTGGTTCCAAGCTCTGATATGCAATCCTTCTATGAAGTTCCAACCTAGAGTTCATGAAGTGGTGATGTATTCTGACCTAAGACCATCACATCTTTTCCCTCTTAACAGTGGGAATACAAAGTCATTCTTATGTGGGCATTACCCACCTCAACAGTTCAGTACCTGTTACCCTCACCATGCTGTTCATGCTGTGACTCCATATAAATGCACTCTGCATTATTAGGAGCTTTTATTTTGGTGGCTTATGTCTACTTGTACACTATTGCATATCCGTGAACAGAGGCGTTGCACAGTTAGAAAATGTATAGTGTACACTCCTTCATCTGTCAGAGGATTAATAGCATTTCTTGCTTTGTAGCCCTGAAAAGCTCCTCTGTATTCTCAGGAGAGAATGGGAGAGAAATAGTAAACGACTCCATAATAATTACAGAAATAATTCTGACTTTGAGGACACCTTGGACTGTACGGAGGAAACTTCCCTCCTTTAAATATTAAAATTGCCTCGGTGCTTAAATGTGTCTAGTGACATTTAGTGGGAAGCACAATTCTGTAGTCTTGGGTGAAGTCTCTTGTCTACTGGATCTTTAGCCTTGACTTTTATCAGCGTGGTCTGTTTTCACCATATGGTCACTACCCATTCGCCTACCGCACTCCTAGTGAAAAGCCAGCCCAAGATTGTGCCCAGCATGCATCCCCACGGCATGTACACATGAAGGTGGGAACATGTTATACAGGTCCGCAAAGTGTTCTCAGGTGTCAGAGATGTGTAGATTTGTCTGAGTGGGTTCCATTTGGGTGGGGAAATTATGTCTACAAATTAGGAAGAACTGTCTAAAAGGTTAGAGAGTGCCACAGTGAAGAAGATCATTGAAGAAATTCCTTCACCAGATGGGGATTGGAGCCTGATGACCTCAGGTGTCCCTTACAGGTCTGGTAGTCTGTGACTCTGTGAGGCTGAACTGAGGGCTTCTCCCAGACATTGTTCTTGCTTTTTATTCCAGAAAGATTTATTTAGAGTTCCCACATTCAAATCTCATCTTTATTTTAAGCTACTTTAGAAAAAAAAGTATAGGGCCATCGTTTTCAACTTCACTTTCCTCTCTGATCTTTTTTCCTTTGTTTTAGTCCATCTTTAGCATCCTTTCCAACCCTCTTTCTAAATATGTAGAGGGTAGAGAAGGGATTCTCATGGATGCTCCGCTAGGTACAGGTTCTGCTCCCTCTGATGAACTGTTGTCATGTTGTCGCACCCAATGATGGTGGATCCCAGCTGACTTGCACTGGAGTTTTGTGGAACTGGCAGGGGACAAGGCCAATGTGTGAATGTCCCAGGGCAGGGAAAGGGAAATGTGATATGAGAAGGAAGTAATGGGTTCTCTGCCAGTCTGGATTCAGGGCTAAGTGCCAAAGTGCCAAAGTCAGGGCTTGACCGAAGTTCTTCTCTCTGTTTCTATAGGACACAGGAGTTGTTTTTCATGCATATACAACACAAAGATGCTCTGAGGAAGCCCAATCATTGTCCTCTTGGGACACCTGAGAATGCCCTCTGTACATGGCAAGATCTGGCCGTGGGTGGAGAGGTAACTAACAAAAGTTTACATGCGGAAAAAGAGTTGTGACACATACAAGAAAGACCCATCTAGCCTTTGTAATACCCAAGGAAGAGTCAAACACGGTTGATGAAGTCACTCATCTAAGCATTAGCTCCAACGTGACCTGTCTGTGCCAACAAGCCACTGGAGTCTGGAAGTTATGTGAACACATGAATGTATCATGTGGCTTTGATCCTTACATAATTTTTGTGACTTCATTTCATCATACCTAACATGAGAATAGTATACTTAGAACAGTATATATGCTAAAAAATACTTGTTAAATTAATGCCTAGTGTTAAAGACTGATAAAAAAGGAATACAATTTCATGTACAGGAGGTTATCTTCTGTGTGCCACACATGTCGATAAACTCCGACTTACCTTCTGCTTCCCGAGGACTCCAGTGCCCTGATGGGCCGCAGGGCATCGGGGAAGAGGCATTGAAAGCATACTGCACCAGGATTCTCCCTTCTAGGCAAAGGTCACATGCTGATCCCACTTCTCTAGGAGGCCAAGGAAAGAGGGGAAAGACACCGACTTAGGAACAATTGAGTGAGCAACTGATGGGACTGGGGCAAAGGCAATGCGGCAGAGGACACAGTCTGTGTTTACTCCCTTTCTCCATGCACACACTAAGAATAAAAAAATGACTATAAATGAGATCCCTACTATTTCCCAGGATGTTTTGGCAGCTGTCCTGATGATGCATACATTCCTCTGATATCAAGAAACACAGGAACAATTGGCCAGAAGACCACTACCTGCGGTCATTTTAATTGCATATGGCATAAAAACCTCCACTGAGAAATTTTTGTGTAGTTGTAGGAGCATCTTTTTCCTTATTTTGTCCTCAGAAATAACGCCTTTGAAAATATTTGCCAGGTCAGGCATTAAACATGAAGAAGGTGTGGTTCCTTCGCCAGAAAATGAGTGGGCTAGATGAGATGATACCCAAGAAACCTTCCAGCCCTCACAGTCTGGGGATGAGTGAGTCACTCACAATTTAATAGTCAAAAGCAGTTTCTTTACTATGCCATGTAACTCATTTTAACAGCTTTCCAGGGGGTGAGCCAATCTCTCAATGGGACCATTCCCAAATGTGGAGTATTATGGTGGCTTCTCTAACTGTCTGGAGTATCTGGATTCAATCTCTCTCTGGCTACAACTTACTTTAGATTCCTACTGGTTCTCCAAATTTGGCATCTATGGGAGGTGGTTATGGAGAAGACAGAGGAATGAAATTTTATATTCTCATGGACCTAAAAATCTGCAAATCTGAGTGTCATCTGCTGATATTCTTGGCAACAGAAGCTCTAGGTGATGTTGAGTAACATCCCAACCAACTCACTGTTTCTCAAAATACAGAATCCCTGTGAATCCTTTTCAATCAGTCCCAAAATCTGTGTCATTTGGCTACTTGCAAGGTTAGAAGGACAGAGCCAGATCCCAAGTTGTAGGATTTCCCCTAACAAGGAAACTCCATAATTCTGGGGTTATAGTCTTAGAAAGTATGTGTGTGAACCTCATCGTTGGCCGGTTTTCCCAGGCAGGGGTCAGGAAATCACCACAAACCCCATTCGGTACAGGCCATTCTTCCACTTAACCGTTTGAGTGACTCCAACAGTCAGTGACCCTAACTTTCCTTCTCACACTGGCCTTGTCTCTCTTCCACACTGAGTCACCTTATCCCGCGTTTGGTGGTTTTACCTGGCTGATGTTTCTTATCCTTCAAGGTTCACCTTGAATAGCTTTTCCTAGATGAATATATTTATATATAAATGTGTTTCTTTCATCTATTATGAGGCTCTTGAGAAACAGATCCATACCCTAGGCTTCCTTTCCTATCTTAGGATTCAGCACATAACCCTAATGCTGGCTAGCATATGCAGTCGAATGGATGGGTGAGAAGATGCATGTGTGAATGAATATTGGTCACTTAGACACATATATAATGCTCATGGCTAAATTAAGCCAAGTCTTCGATCTGCATTGTGTGCCTTCTCAGCACAGGTGTTGAAAAATGTTAAAACACCCATCAGTAAAAGGTTTGCAAGGACATTAACACTTGGTGAAAATAAGAAATTAAATATCTCAAGGTTAGTGTAAATGGATGGTAAGCAGTTATTATAAAATAGCTATACTTATGAAGTATCATGCAAAACATATTTGCTATAAACTTAAGTAGAATAGACTTATTCAAGTTTAACCTATAATGCAGTCTTGACACTATTTAGGTAGGCATACATAACAAAATATTGGCAGTAGTTTGTGAGTTGCTTTTGGAAAAGGAACTATCTTATTTATATTAATATACTCATCATAAGGGGACAAGGAAAGTAGAGAAAAGTAGAAAAGGAGGGCAAGAGGGGACTGGTGGGATTCTTCAGCAGTCCCTTACAATGTTAGCTTCCATGCAAGCAACTCTGAGTAACAGGACTAAAGCTAAAGCAGTGACATCATGAATGCCCTGGGATGGATTCAGAAGCTGTGCTGACCTAGACGGTTGCTGAGTTTCTCCACTCCTTGGGCATAACGTGAACTTCACTGACCTCTTAACTAAATGTGTCTGGTTCTCAAGAAGTACTCTGATGAGTGAATCACTGTCCGGCTGACAGCAAATGTGGTGTGTGGTGTCCTGTAGAGCCGGGAACGCTTGTGTCCTCTACACACTCTGGCATTGGTTTGGTTTTCATCGGCACCTGCACACACACACACACACACACACACACACACACACACACACACACACGAAAACTATATACTTTCAGAATGCTAATGTTGAGAGGGAGTTCATCTTTCTTTTCTTTTCCTTTCTTTTTGTTCTTTCTTCCTCCCTCCCTCCTTCCCCCTTGCTCTCTCTCTGTCTTTCTTTTCTTCTTCCTTCCTTCTTTCCTTTCCTTTCTTCCTACCTTTTCTTTCTTTCTTTCCTTCTTTCTTCTTTCTGCCCCCCTCTTTCTTTCTTTTTTTCTTTTTGTGCTGAGACAGAGTTTCTTTGTTAAAACAGTCCTGGCTATCCTGGAACTGTTTGCAGACTAGGCTGGCCTCAAACTTACAGATGTCCATTTGCCTCTGCCTCCCAAGAGCTGGGATTTAAAGCATGTTCCACCAGTGCCTGGAGAGTTCATCTTTATTATACAGTTTATCTGTGTAAAAGCTCAAAGATGCAGATATGTGTGTGCTATTGAACAAGGAGCCCAGTGCCCACAGGCAGCCATTTAAATTTAAACTAAGCAATACAAAATACATTTTAAAAACTTCTGAACATTGGCGATATTAGTCATAGTTTCAAGTACGACATGGTCACTATCTTGCTGTATGTGACTGCTTGGAAAATGGCTGCTGTCTTGCTGAATGTTGATATGAAACAGTCCCATTAACAAATAAAGTTTTTTTGAATGGTGTTTCAATAAACCATCCTAGATTAAAAAGAATTATCTTTGTTTCTTTGCAGCTAGAGTGGTACTAGTACGTATAACCTTTGTGGGGGAAAATTGCTCATTATTTTATGTATTAGATGTGCAGGAGAAATTCTGCCTAACCAAGGCTAAGCAGTAGTTAAGGGAACAGAAAGAGTGGGTGCATCTGTAGGGTCTTTAGACCCTGGGCTCCCAGTTTCTAGTCCAGTGTGCTTTACAGGTTATGTAGCTAATTGTTCAGACAATTGAAACCACCCAGTCAACACGTCTGCAAGATAGATAAAGATAAAGGAGTTTGAAAGACCAGGGGTGGCCTTGAATTATTTATTCAGTTGCCCCTGCATGAGGACTCTGGTTGTGGCGGAATCTGAATATGTTTTTTTAAGGGAAACCCTTATATTCTCCTAGACCACAGATGTGAGAACAGCAGGAGGCCATGAGCACTGCCAGGGGCAAGATGCTGGCATTGATGGATGGTGTGGAAAATACCCAAGGTTTTTCAAGGGAAGGGGATTTTCAAGTAGCTAAACAGTTCTGGAACCGCACACAAGGTAAAAGCTAACATTTCCCGAGTGGGGAGTATGTGTACCTGGTACATCACGGATGTCATTTGCTGACTTCCCCACACCACACAGGTAATGCGGGCAAGTTGGCACCTTTTTATGGAGGAGGACTCCAAGGATCACAGAATTAAGAGGTCTTGCCCAAAGTCTCAACTACTGGAAGCAATGAAGCTAAGGGTGGCTGGCAGTGGTGTGTGTGTGAGAGATCAGATATCAAAGCTTCTATGCCTCATACTAAATTATTTTGTATAACTGTAAACTTCCTGCTTATGGGGGTGACACAGGAAGAATACAGTGCCACTTCTTTATAGCAATTTATTATACTCGTGGACCAACTTCCTTTAGATTATGGTTTGCATAGCTGCTAACCTTAATTTGACCTTAATTTCAAAAATGTCAGTCTGAATTTAGCATGTGATAACTCCATTAGGCAATCTTGCCCTGAACAGAATAACTATTGTATATGCCTCATGTACTAACTGACAATAGGTTATTAAAAACATATTGATTAAAGCTCAAGCTGAGAGTACTATGTAATAGAGACACATCTCATTACACAACAATTAACCCTCTAATAGTTTTCCAACAATCAGATGGAATTTATTTAATGGACAATAACTGCTTTATGAAATTTAAATTGAATACATACACAGGAAGCTTCATTTACACAAGTTCCATTTTTAAGAAAAATTGAGGCCAAAGCTTGACCAAAAGTCTGATACTTCTCATCACCACAGAGAAAATAAATAAATCTACAGGCTGCTGGAAAACTTGCTCCATGGTGTCACATGAGCGTTCCCAAACCCAGCTCTGAGTTCTGCAAGGCCGGGTGGGGCCAGGGAGAGGGAGTTCCAACAGAGAGTCTGGGGAGTACAATTCCTACCTAACAGATCAAACTCTTGCCTGGATACAAAAGGAGGGTTCTAGATTCAGGGACTGATAGTGGTGTAGACATTTAGAGTCCCAATTTAATGTGGTATCATCATATAACGTGCTTTTCATTTTAAGCTTATTTTAACTCACAGATATTGACTTTGTATGCTTTAAAAATTTAAAATAAAATTTTGATACAGGCTTTTAATGACAAAATAAGGGTGATTGACAAATCTATCACCTCTTATACCTAACATTTTTGTGCATATATGATGAAGACACTTAAAATCTAGTTTAGCCATTTGAAAATATACAAAGCATTATCATTAATTGTAATATCACTTGTGGCAGCAGACCACTAAAGGTTATTTCTATGGTCTAATAAAATTATAATTTTTGAGCAACATCTTCACTTCTCACATCCACCTAAATTCACCCTCCTCTGTCAGGCATCATTCTATCTATATACAAGAGTTCAGTTTTATAAAATTCCAGAGGTAGTGGAGATCAGGTAGGGTTTGTCTTTCTGAGATTGTCTTATTTCAATAAGCACAATGGCCCTCTAGGCTCTATGTGTTTGAAATCACCAAGGTTTCCCCACCACCTTTCAGCTGGCTAATATTTCACAGCATACACAGGCACTAAAAAATCTCTGCTGATGAAGAATATTCAGGTTGTTTCTGCATCTTAGTTATTGTGAATACTCCTGCACAGGCAAAATGGAACATGATGCCTCTTCTACTGATACATTCGATCTGCTTTCTCCCTTTTGATTTGTGTGTGTTGTACCTGTGTTTGCATTTGTTTTTTTGCACTTGTGGGTGCACATATGTGTATGTGTGTGTGTGTGTGTGTGTGTGTGTGTGCATGCATGCATGTGCATTTTGTGTGTGCATATACACATTCCTGTCATGGAGGCTTAAAGCTGATGTCAAGCGTCTTCATTGCCCTTGCGTCTTATTCATGGAGGCAGGGTCCCTCAGTCAAATCAAGGGCTGGCTTTTATGGCTAGTCTTGCCAGCCAGTTTATTCTGGGATCCTCTGTCTCCGCTCTCCTAGGCCATGGCTTTCCAGAATTTGATGGGGCTTGGGGACATTAGCAGATTCACACGCTTGAATGGTAAGTGGTTTAACTACTGAGCCACCTTCCTTGCCTCTAGTTTAACTTCTTTTGGATGTCTATGTAGTAGTGGCAGAGCTGCATCATACAGTCCCAGCGTAGGTGTGTGAGGGGCATCCGCATTCGTTTCTGTAATGGCTCTATCAGTTTGCATTCCCACAAACAATATGCAAGATTCCCTTTCCTCACAACCTTTTTGGGAATAGACCATTTTAAGATTGTGAGGTAACAGATGAATCACTTCATTTAGAAGTTGCAATTTCTCTGGTAATTAGTGATAATGAGCATTTGAAAAATTATCTACTAATTATTTACATCTTTATCCCTGAGAAATTTCATTTGAAATTTCAATTTCATTGAAACTTATGTTTTCTTATACATA
Organism: Ondatra zibethicus; assembly: GCA_004026605.1. Classification (NCBI taxonomy): domain Eukaryota; kingdom Metazoa; phylum Chordata; class Mammalia; order Rodentia; family Cricetidae; genus Ondatra; species Ondatra zibethicus. The sequence goes on along the minus strand of PVIU01004474.1, from coordinate 35,272 downwards.
CATACATACAAACACCCATATATATATAACTTATAAATGAGAGCTTTTTGCCTCTTTTGTGAGGAAACCTAATACCTCCTTCACACCTCTAGTCTGGAGCAACTTAATGAAAGCATATAAGATTCATAGACAAGGCATTCTCAAATGTGGCTGAAGGCCAGCTTCCAGCACTTTCTATGAGTTCTTGGCCACATTTTCCAGACCTTCTCAGCTCCAGTGCTCTCCTTATCTGGCACATAAGGAAAACAATCATTCTTACACTGGGCTACAGGGAATATTAAACAAAACTCTGTACAAGAAGCATTCAGATTAGAATCTATCACATGGTAAGCACTTGACAGACAGCTGAGAAAACCAGTTAATGGTTGGCATGGCTATTGTCTTCACCATCGTCAGTGCTATACCCCTGATGATGGTTAACCATCCCAAGAAGGGCTGGTGGGGGAGTGAGATGTTACCTGAATAACGAATAGCTGAACAATTCTGAAATAGACCGAAACTGCTTTTATGAATACTCATTTTCTTTTTTGCACAGGTGGGGTTGTTTTCTTGATCCCATACATGGTATACAAGTGCTCTACCACTGAGCTACATACGTAGCTATGAATATTTTTTTTTTAATCTGATACACCCTGAGCTCCTTGGGAGTCTACAGTGAAAGGGCAGATGAGAAGTCACTGAAATTAGGAGCTTGCCTTCTGACCATCAGAAGGTATAACCAGACACATTTTCTGGAGAAGACAGTTAAAAATTGGGAGAGGGGTTAACATGTCAAATGGCATTCAGAACACAAGTGACAGAGCAGGGAGCAGAGCTTTGGTTCCCTTACATTTGATTAGTCCCTGGTTTCTCAAAATACACCAGGTATCAACTTTATGGCTATACATAACCATAGGTTTTTGAAAATATGAATAGTGACACTTATGCATATTGTATATAATGTGAATTATATATATTTAATATGAGAGGGTGTTTTATTAGCCAGAGGCAATTTTAACTCCTGCACTAATAAAGACAGCAGCAGAAAGGATTTCTTTCAATAGAAGTATTCAAACTTCTTTTTAGGGGTTGGAAAATTGTGGGAGTTGAGAAAGTTTCCCATTCTATAGTCCCTGCTGTCATAGAACTCACTTGTTGACTAGGCAAGTGCGGAGCTCACAGAGACCTGCCTGCCTCTTTCTCCCAAGTACTGAGATTAATGACAGGAACCATCAGAGTAAGGTGCATAAGATGTTTATTTCTCACCCACCCTGGTTTCTAAGCTTCTAATAATAAAGGAAATTTAACCTCCAATTCATGTAAAAGTATACATCATTACTGGCTCATTTCTGTTAACAACATTCTTTTATTTTCTGACCCAAACTTGCCAGTGTGCCTTTGGGTCCCAGGCACTGATGAGCAATGTGGTCTCTGTTTAACGAGCAAAAGAAATTTAACCCTTCAAGGTTGCCACCCTTCTGAGTCTTCCTCTTCCTGGCAAGAGAGAAAAGGATCAACACTCCACAGGGCACACTCACCTTTCAAAGAAGTGGCCATCGATGGGTGGGAACCACTCTAGCATCACAGAGTCGGTTGTGTGGCTCACAACCTGGGGGGCAAGGGCTACAGGTGCCGGCTTTCTGGAGGGTTGCCAGCTCTGGTATACGAGGTCCAGGTAACAGTGCATTCTGGAGACTTGATTGGGCGTGAAAGAGTCTGTACAGTCGTCATCTGTTAAGAGTCAGAGAGAGAGAGAGAGAGAGTGAGTGTGTGCGTGTGAGAGAGAGGGAGGGAGAGCGAGAGGGAGAGAGAGAGAGAGAGAGAGAGAGAGAGAGAGAGAGAGAGAGATAAGCCTCAAGCTGCACAGGCAGGCATGCAAGAGAAGGATGTCGTCTCCATGCAGCTAGAGAACCAGTACCCCGTCTCTCCTCGCCAGCTCAGGGCAGCCTCTTCCAGTGCTCAGAAGTTAATGGTCTGTGAACAAATTAGTGCAGTCATCACTCCTGGAGACAGGTGAGAGGAAACAGGAGGAAAGGGAGGGTGGGTAGAACTGGAAAAGTAAGCCTGGAACTGAGGAGAGTGCTGCTAAGAAGTTGCAGCTAAGGACAAAGAAAAGCCATGCTGCTTTCCAGGGACCTTATCTAGACCCTCTGGTTCCCAAGTCAGCAATGTCTCCAGCTCCATTCACTTTCTCTCACTTACTTCTTCACTCCTTCACTTTCTCACTCGCTTGTTTATATGCTCACGAGTTCCCTGTTGTAATTCCTTCACATCCATTTTCCCATGCGTTAATCAATTCTGCTTTTCACTAATGCATTTCACTTGAAATGCTTTTATTTTTTATTAAGTGACTAGTTCATGTTCAGTACTGTAAGCCATTCTGTAGAAAGATGAAACTTGAAAAATATTCCTGCTCTTAAGGAGGGCATAAACACTATTCATCTCATGAGCGAGGGTTGTTCTGTGACAACAGGCATGCAAATCATCAGTGATTTGACAGAGATGGCATGTGCGGAAAGGACCACCTAGGAAGGTACCAAAGATATTTGTGTATGTGAGGGCAATGAGGTCACCTGGTTGAGGCTGAGAAAGGAGGTGACACTACAAGAGCGGTTACTACACAGCTAGAGGCAAAATGTCCCATATAAGGCCAGGCCAGCAGTAGACAGTGGTTATACACTCCCGGCTATGTATAGGATGATATCTTAGTTGGATTTCTATTACTGTGATAAAGATCATGACCAAAAGCAACTTGGGGAGGAAAGAGATTAACTAGTTTATACTTCCATATCACTGTCCATTTTAGGGAGAAGTCAGGGCAGGAGCTCATTTGGTAACTGGAGGTAGGAACTGAACCAGAGGCCATGGAGGAATGCTGCTAACTGGCTTGCTTCCCAAGGCTTCCTCTACGTTTTTTCTTATACAATTTAGAACCACGTGCTCGTTGGTGGCAATGCCCAAAGTGAGCTGGATCCTTTTTCTACATCAATCATTAACCAAGAAAAAAATTGTCCATGGATTTGCCTACAGGGAAATCTGATGGAAGCATTTTCTCAGCTATGGTTTCTTCTCCTCAAATGACCCTAATTAGGGTCAAGCTGACAAAAAAATCAAACCAGCACAGATGAGAGCAAGAGCAAGCATATCTCCTTACAGTATATGTGATTGTGTGTCTATAGAACATATGCTTAGCATGTGGTAAGTATGAGCCAGGAATGGTGTGCTAAGTTTTGAACATTCACCCCCTCTCCCGACACATGCTATCTTTGAGTACATACTGTCATTTTCTCTCCTCGCAGAGATGGGAACTGAGTCCGTGTTCAGGCAAGCAACTTTTCCTAGATCACAGGGCTAAGCATATCTGGGACTTGCACTAAAGCTGTGCTTCCAAATGATGCCATAACATTTTTTCTAAGTACAAGTGAAATCTATTATGAGTGACGCCTCCAGCAGGTGGCTTGTAAATGGGAGCTGAGCCAGTTCCCTAAGTGGGATTGGAAACTGTCTATCAGGTGGCTAGATATAATGACCTTCAATCCTGTTCTCCCTTTTCCAGGGTGTGGACTGCAGGTAGAGTCCAAAGACTTAGTTTCTAAGTTAGAGGTTTGTCTCCTGTTTCTTTCTCCAAAAGTATGATTCAGCTCCCCTGGGACAGAAAAGAAGGCACTGTTTGGCTTGACTTCCTAGTGCGCCACTTCTCAGGGGGTCTCCTTGGTCAGGATTACGGCAGCTAGGCCCCAGACAGAGGAGTGTAAGCTCACCAGATCTGAAAACTAAATGTGCCCCTGGAATCCAGCAGCATAAACTCACTTCTCCTTATCAAACAAACAGAAAATAAGCTTGGGCAGGTGCTGGGCAGCTAGGCGCGACCTTGAAAGGGAAGGACCAAGGATGTGGGAGAGTTTATATGCAGAGGCCGGTTTGTATTCCCTTAGTAATTTTTAACAGTCTCGTTTTCAGCACCCTGAGGGAAAAAAATTTTAAGACATTTGGCCAAATCAGAAGAGCCCAGTTCTCCTTTGCACAGGAGTGACAGTAAATCTCTCTCAAGTCCAGATCTACCATGTAACTCCCTAAACACTGTGACTACCTGTTGTCAGGAGTATATACACCTCGGCCTGATAATGACCAAAACAAAGGTTCATTTTTCATCATTGATATGATTTTTTATCTTTCAGTCTTTCAGAGGCAGGTCAAGGGTTTGATGAAGTATGAAGTATGAAGAAATATGATGAACAAGACACAGAGTCAAGGGAGAGAGTGTCTTTATGTCCTTGGCACTTCAGTTTCCCATCTGTGTAATGGAAACAATGGTGGTCAGAATGTGGCTGAGCTGGAGCATGGGGATAAGAACCATGTCTACTTGACAGCAAATGTTCTCTGCCTCATGTTGGAGAGAAGTGGGTGAAATTAGTATGTGTGTGTATGTGTCTGAGAAAAGGAATATTCAGAAACAAAGCTCAGCGTGTAAATCCTGAAGACTTTCCAATCTGAAAGTAGCCCGCTATGGACTCCACATAGCAATGTTGATGGACAGAGATGAGAAGAATCATTGAATTGGGGCAATGGGGTCCCGAAGCATTATCACTATAGTAAAAATATTGACACATCTCTTCCTTAATGGAGGAATACATCCTTAAAACAAAATACTAACTGATCACTACTAGCCCTCCTAACTATGTATAATAGTTTCCTGATATAGAAATTAAGGATATTTAAACCAACTCAACCATAAAATGGTAGTAAGGACTCAAATGGGGCACAGTGAACATTTAACAGAGTTAATGAAGATGACAATATAAGGTATTTTTTCTTTATAAACTTCTAATTAATTTTTCTTTAAAGGTGTATGTTTTTATTTTATAATTTAAGTAGTAACCATTCCCAGTTTGTCAATAGGAACCAGATTGAAAAATGGATAAGTGTAGAAATTAGTAGTGGAACAGACATAACATTTGAAGATTATTAAGTTGCAAACATCTGTCCCAGGTTGCATCACACTGAGACTTAACTGCTATCAGAATCCCGGGCAAAATCCCAAAGGGATTCCATTCTTCATAAATGCTTTGTGTCAGTTAGCTCACGCCTAGAGTCAGGCCTCCTTGGCTTCCAGCCCCACATAGCTCCACTTCTACCATCTGTGCTCTTTATCTAGGCCCCTATGCTCACCTTGTTCCTCCACTCCCATTTCATCTCTAAGTGGAAGAAACACTGAGAACTTCAGCTCTTGGAGAAGCTTCTTGGGCCAGCATGCTATTATTGCTTCAGTCCTCCAGGCTTGCAACCCAAGTCGTGTTCTGAGAGGTGCGTTACAGGGAGGGTCAGGACAGACACTTTGTGACTCTACCTCCTTTAGGAACTTGGACATTGTGCTCACCCTGGCAGCCTCATTTCCATTCACTGCAGTAGGAGGGATGGTGACAGTGCCTTCTTCCAAAAGCTGACATGAGCATTTAACAAACTCGCTGACATCCAGTACATAGGTAAATGGGGGAGTTTTTGTAAAAGCTCGCTGTTTGGGCTCTGTTTTTAAAATTATAACAATAGTCTCAGCAGTAAATGAGTATAAAAATGATGCTCACTGTAAAGTTTTTGAAACATATCCAAAATAAGCATCACCTAAAGGTCAGTACCTATAAATACATTAGTGTATAATGCATATGTGTGTATACATATATATGTATACTATGGATATGCATAAAGTAAATTTCTATAATTCTTATCATATATGTGTCTTACATATATCACCGGGGTGTTCTCTATATCAAATAGTTAATAAATTACCAGGTTGCTCTTTATTTGTAAAGCAATATTTATCCCACAAAGGACAGATCTAGATTCCTTACTAGTCTGATCATATATCTTATCATTCAGTGTAAGAATGATTATTCTCCATAAATTGATAAAGTAAATGAGGCTCCAAGAAAAGAAATATAATTGATTATATTTGCCTATAAACAAACACTACAATGTAGGAATTTCAGTTTCAGGTTCCTGAAGTACCATCCCACGTTTCGAATGTCATGTCTCTTGGCCATACTCTACATCATGTTCAATGGTGTCACACTGTTCTGTCACGTGTGGTGTTTTGCATTGCACTTCAATATTGCATTAACTTCAAGTACATAGATAAACATTTATCTCTTGTTCCTGGCATATAGTAAATACTTAATAAATATTTAGAAAGGGAACACTGCAAAGAACATTCTTACTACTAAATATTTAAACACATCAGTTGGTTTACATGTTCAGGTACATTCTTTAGAGACAGGACTGTTTGGCTGAATGCATGTTTGATTATTAGAAGTTCCTGACACATAGAAAGTTGCTACCATAACCAAGAGGCTGAAAGGAATGCTTGGATCCTATAGTATGTGACAGGTAATCTTGGAATACCTCCGAAGTACGGCTTGCTATCTTCAAGAGGTTGGGGGGCAGGTTTGCTTCCCATCTATCTGGCAAGAGTCATTAGTTCAGAGCAAACAGAAGCCTTGGCGCATAGTGAAGTGTGCTAGAACACCAGTTGCCTGTTGCCTGCGAGTTTGGACCACTTGGGAGCCTCTAAAACTTCCTCAGAACAGTGAAGTGACTGGTTAATAACTCAGACTCTGCAGTAAGAAAGGCTTGGACTTAAGTCATGCATTAGTCTTGTTTGATGTTTTTGCATCTGGGAAAGTTTCTTGTGCTATTCCAACCGCATTTTCTGCATCTCAAAACTAGCCACGTTAATCATAGAACTTATCTCTTTAGGTTAATTTGCATTACTTTATATATACAGTTTCTTGTATATCAGAAGTACTCAATTGTTGTTACTCTTCACAAATCAATATGGTAGCCACCAGGACATGTGGTCTTTTCCATTTAAGTTAATCAAAATATTTTAAGGGTAACAATTCAGGCACTCAGTTGCACCAACTATATTTAAAGTGATCAGTAGCCACATGTAGCTAACAGCTATTATACTGAAAAACACACACACAAGCTGCGACCTCTTGGCAAGCAGCTCTGCTTGAGGAATGAGCACCCAGCAAGGAGAAGCAGCTGGAAGAGGTCAGCTTGGCAATGACTCTGCCCTCTGTTCTGGAGGAAGGAGCCCCGTGCATCCCTTCCTTCAGCTCTGAGAGCTGCATTCTGTTCTGCATTTTGAATTCCATCCAACAGCTTTTGTCACCCCATCTATCAGAGATTCTAAAGAAAACAAACATTTCCAAGCTCGTGCTTGCCTTGAATATGCTTTTGTGGGTGTAAGTTTGTTATCGGAGCTTAGTGAATTAGTTCTGCTGTTAACGGGTCACTGGGCTGAGGAGCTCCTTTAGGGGCAACAATACTAAATTAATCACCCTTTAGATCTCCTCAAAGGGAAACCAAAAAGGAGACTTAGTTTCTGGGGACCTGGTAACTGGTGGAAGCTTCTAGCCCCAAAGAAGCAGGCAAACTTCCAACGTCTTATTAGTGTTTACTTCCCATGTGTGCTGAGTTGGCCAAAGAAAGGTGCTCCAGAGATGGTCTGTCTGAGAGCACAGGGACCCGGATGTGGAGAGCCAGTGTGCTTGGAAATGGGAGCCCATTGGGAATCTGTTTTTGAGGAAATACCCAACATAGTGGCGGCTGTTTTTAGAAACAAACTTAAGGATGCTTTATGGGTCCTGAGGTGGGTCACTCACTTTCTAAGTGACATCACTTTTAGGCTGTGTGAGACCAACACTAGAAAGCCCCAACAGTAATCAGCCTAACTGGGAAAGAGGAAGGACCATTGGGATCATCAAATATTTTGATTTTTGCCAGCCAAACCCCTTTTCAATTACAACATGCATCAAAACTCTAACAGAAATATAAAATAGCTGGAAGACGGCTTTCCTGGTTCAGCGCTGAATTAGGACCTTCAGCCTTACTCTCACCTCAAACAAAGCATCCTCCATCCCAATACAAGTAGCAGAATGAAGACCATTCAGAGTATTCAATTCCCCCACCTAATTATCAGCCAGGTCTCTTTAAAAGAATAGCATAAGACAGAAAGCGGAAAGAATAGTTGATATCCAATGCGTCATCAGAAGTAAATGACCCGAGTAAGCCTCAATATTGTCATCTGAAAAATGGGATGGTTCCTGCTTCATAGATGTGCTGTTGAGAATTGAATGAGAGGAAACAAATTGAAATCTTTTACAGAATATAAATGGCTATACAGAAGGAAATACTATTATTGACAGAAACAATTTTATATACCTCAGAGAAGAAACTAGCACAGCTAAACTATTACAGGAAAAAAAAGAGAGTTTATTCATTTTCTTGTAAGACAAAAGAGATAATCTCTTTATTTGCTTTCTCTAGTGGGGAAAGAGCTTAGGTGTTATAGTGGAATCCAGCACTGGCCTACTGTGTGTAGTTGTGGACAGTTGATTACAGGGAAGCATACTCCAAGCTGTGAGCATCCCAAGGAAGGAGTGTCTTGTTCTAATTTGTAAAAGCTGTTAAAGTAACTCTAAGTGAACTTGATGTAGCCTGAGCTGACAGGAAGTAAGGGGAATCCTGGGACCTAGATCACAAGTCCTTAATACTGCTTCTGATGTTCTGATGGTGTCTAAAGGGCTGTAGGAAGTTAAAAGCCATCAGAGAAAATACCATACCCAATACTATGTGATAATTTGGGTTCTTAAGAAAGAATAAATTATTTTTCTCCAGCCCCCAATAGTGAATGAACATATGAAAATTATATGTTTGTATGGAGTTTGGTTAAATGAAAAGCTTCAAGAAGGCACTAGGGTGGAACAACACAGCTGCAAGACTATGTATGGGGAATCTTATGGATCAAGTTGAAAGATTTGGGTTTTCTTTTAAAGTAGAGGTAGGGTGACCCAGAACATCAGACCCCTATGATTCTTCTACCTAGATTTACAGACTTTTGTCTAAGCCATCTGGTAAACATTCCTGTGGAATGCCTCTCTTCTACTCCAGAAATGCTAGTGAATGAAATGCTATTCTGATTGCTTGGAGTGAAACTCCTCCATCTTAGGGAAATCAGCAGCTTGTTTAAAGCTACCCTGGGGTAAGACTAGAGGGCAAGTCTGACATACAGTTCTGTATCAGAGTGGACTAAAATCAAGGATGTGTAGGGCCCTACCTGCATAGCTCATGAAGTTGTTGTAAGGAGTGTTGAAGAAGCTATGAAAGCCACAAGTGTCATTCCCTGGTCCAGGGTCTCCACAAAACTTGTGTTTGGGGGCTGGGTTGGTGTCATTGCAGAGGTCTCCAGTTTCAAATGAGGGCTCTGTCTCCATGCAGGGATCACTGCAGGACTGGATTTCTGAGATGCCACGGAAGATGTGATAGAGGCCCAGGCTGTGCCCAATCTCATGGATCATGGTGTGGGTGTGTCCAGGAATGCCATAGAAAGATGGGTTCAAGACAATGCCACCTGCAAGGGGAAAACCAGAGCATTAGGAAACTATCTGCTTCAGGCTAAAGGAGTCCCTAGGTCAATCAAAGACAAAAGGATGATACTTAAAATGACAGCTTTCTTTACTCTATGACCCTACGGCCCAACAGCGTCACAACTCTGCTGCAAGTCACTGGTTACCAAAACTGGTAGGAGTGCCGTGAATCACTTTGCATCATGTTTTAAGAGAGAACACTTATGCCTAGGGAGGAGCAGCATTATCCTAAAGGGGTGCTGAGGTACTGAAAACACACTATTCCGAGTGTGTTTGGAATTGATCTCTGCCCTGATCTGACTTTCTTCTGCAACCTATTCCTTAGACAGGAACATATGCTATGCTTTACACCAATTTTAAATGCTCCTATATAGATGCAATCCTCATGCAGATTAACACTCCTCAACCCTGGTTTTCATTATGCCTTCATTAACTCTGTGACACACCACGGCTTAGTTCCCATCTTTGAATCTCGTGCCTTTGTCTCTGATGCTGTAAAAACAAGAACACTAAGGAAAGCCGGCACTGGGTTGTGCTCTGTCAAAGGATTGCTCTTAATGCCACCTGATGTTTATCGAGCATCTTTTGTGTCCTCCAGTGCTGTGCTGAGTCTAAGGTGTATGGCTTCTCTTACCATAGCATAACTCAAACAGAAAAACACTCATCCATAGAAAGCCTGAGTGACCTGCCTGTGATTAAGAGAAGTATGGAGATAGAATAAAATCAACATTCTTGGGTTCTATAATCAGGGCTAGTATTTTCTTTCCCAGTGTTAATGACTATCACAGATACTAGAATAAAGTTCTTATTGTCTTGGTTAAGCCTTATTGTCAACTATACAAAGTGAAGAGTCACCTGAAAGGAGAAGCCTCAAGGAAGGCATTTCCTGGATGAGGCTGGTCTTAGGTATGTCTCTGAGGGTTTGTCTTGACTATTAATTTATGTTGGAAGGCTCAACCCACTGACGGTGTGCCGTTCCTCTGGAAGGCTGGCCTGGGCTGTGTACAAGCTGTGTGCAAACTAGTAAGAGAGCCAGTGAGAGAGCCAGGCAGCAAGCCGCAGTCCTCCGTGCTTCCTGCCTCCAGGTTCCTGCTCTGACTTCCCTTGAAGAGGGACTGTGACCTGGAAGTGTAAACTAAATTAACCCTTTCTTCCTCAGTTGTTTTTGGTCTTAGTGTGCTATCACATCAACAAAATGAAACTGGAACGCTGGCTAAGTATGTGTTGAATATTTGATGAGTGGTAACACATTTAAAAACGGTTGTGAGACCTAACTAATTACTTCTAAGCAGCTTGAGTAACTCCTGGAAGATATCAAACAGCTACTTATTGTCTTCCTGCATGAGAACAAAAATTATACAAATTATTAACCTAGCAGAAATACAGTTTCAGGCTCTAACTCAGACCTGGAGCATCACCATCTGCATTTTAACAAGAGCCCTAAATGACTTATCTGCCTGCTCTGGATTGAGAAATAGATGGCTGTAACTCATATCCCCAAAGAGGGAAAATCACCTAGTTTTTAGAGACAGAACAAACCTCAGTAGAAGCAATGGATAGTACTTTCTCAGTATGCATCTTAGACATTGGAATAAGACACACAGGCCATGTGTCTAGACAAAGATTTATGCTTTTAAACATTGGAAGTGGTTAAGAGAAGGTTAAAATTCAGGTATGAGAGTCTTGTAAGCGGAGACATTAAAGTATGGAGAAATGTCTTATGGAGGAAGGACAGGACTGTAGTCCCTTGTAGAGTTGGAATGGCATGTTCTGAGCAGACATGAGACAAGGTTTATATTGGACTGAATTGCTTGATCTGTTCTCAGGATCTTGGAGTCTTTCAATTCTGCAATGCTTGGAGGCTTCTAATACAAAGATAAAGTGAACGTGTGTGTGTGTGTGTGTGTGTGTGTGTGTGTGTGTGTGTGTGTGTGTGTGCGTGTGGTGAGAAGGGAAGGCAGAGGCAGGAGAAGAAGTGAAATTGAGACAGGAAATCTTTCTCAGTTATTTTCTGTCAATCATAATGTGAAACATAATCCCTTTCCCACCCAAGGCTAGGGATAATGAAGTAGCATCAGGAAAGGAGGGTTAAAAACGCTGGTTCTAATAAATTGAGTTTGATTAATCAGCCACTTTCAGGATGGCGAGCTGGCAGCTGGCAGGCCCATGGTGGCAGCATGACTTTATTACTAGCAATCCTCCTGTCTCACACTGCCCTTATGCTTCTGAGAAACTGGCTTTATTTCTCTAGGGAGTTTCTCTAGGAAGCTCTGAACTAAGTAACTGCAACAGTGCTAATGACCCATGATCTTTCCAGAAAGCCTTGTAGTTGAGAGGGCAGGACCAGCCTAGGGCTGGTGATAAGACAGCTGGACTGAATGTCCAGCCTGGCTCTGTTCACTCCACCCCAGTTGACCCTTTTCCACAGAATGACGGCACTTGGCCCCAAGTCCAATTTCATTGCTTCTCTTAAAAGGTGAAATAGCTTGAGCGTGACATCATTCTGAAATACTAGAACATGCTATGGATTTACAGCCTCCCCTATCCCTGGCCCTGATCCAGGCTCTGACATTCATGAAACCATGAGGAGTATTTTTCTCTAATGTTAGAAGCCCGCTGTTCAGCCCTCCCCAGATGCATATCGGGAACCTTCTGGTTGCTTTTGTTTTCAATAGGAGCAGATCTCACAGCTTAGAAGGACCCTGGGAGGTCATCTAGTTAACCTGCCTCTTCAAAATTTTAAGAAACAAACCCAAGAAAGGAATCTTGCCTAGGGCTATCCTGCTAAGGACAAGAAAAACCATGCCTTTGACTCTAGTCTATTCACTTCTCAAGACATCCTAAACAAGCAATAAGGGCAAATCATTTTCAAGTTTGCATGAACTGTACAATCTCTCCTGCTCAGCACCTCTCTGTATCTGAATGTCCATCTGTCCTTCTACCACTTATCTCTGATATCGGGGTTTCCAGATCGAAGCACTATTGACATTTTAGAGCACCTGATTCTTTGTTGCGGCCACTGTAGAGCATTTAGATTCATGACTACTGCTCACTAGATGCCTGTAGCGTTTCCCATCTGTAATGATAAAACTGACAAGAGTCTCTTAGGAACCAGGCTTGCCTCATTTGAGAACATATATTTATTTTTATATACATCATTTAGGGGAATTAAGTGGCCTCTCCTCCATACCCTCTCGTTCTCTCTGACACACATACACACACACATGCATGCACACACAGTAGCTTCATCTCTAAAATACTAGAGAACTAAGCCCATGATTTGATTAAGCACAGCTTTCTTCAGCTGGTTTTTAGCTGAAGTTATAGAATTCTTCATCTTTCAAAAACCATAGATTAAGAATAGCTACTAGACTCTGGGTTTACTACAGGGTGACCTGCTGGCCCCAAACTGTGCCCAGCACTGCCAGTCTGCTGAGTACTGAAATTCTCCAATCATGACTCCCACAGAGTCATCAGAACTCATTGTTATAAATGATGAGAGGATTTTATTGAGGGAAATCAGTTAAACCCCGTGTAATGCTTGTTCAATGGAATATTAGATGGCTATTAAAAAACGCTCATCTTTAGGAAATGTAAACAACCTAGAAGGTTGTTTTTCTTTGTGATTAGGTGAAAAAATGTAAGCTAGGAAGTAATTTTAAAGCTCCTGTAATGTGGAAACATGTAGATAGCCTAGAGTATCAAACGAAAAGGAGATTTGAAAATTGTGCCTATACTATAGTTTCAAGCCAATACAAGCAAAAGTTGCCTCTGTACATATTTATGTGTACTAGACAAGAATATGGGGGAAAACCTCAAACACTGTAATTTTTGTTATTTACAATCCCTGGTTCAGAAATGATTGACATTTCTGACTTGCAGTGATTAGTCCGCCCAAACAAAATACTCACATGTTGTAAGTATGCAAAATTGAAATGGCAGAGACCTCCCTTGTTGCCAGTGGACAGAACATAGATGAAGTCTTTATATGATCTGTTTCTGTTGCTTCTTTGGAGTCTTTTAGGACTGTCTTAACCCAAATGTGCCAGGATAATGTGACCAGTAGGCCAAGAAGTATGCATGGATTAGGAAAAGAAGGTCCAAGAATATTTAGTTTCTGGACAGTCCGAAGCATGTGCTGTGAGGTTGCCTTGCTGATGTGTGCATGACCTTGGATACACACTGCTTGCTCTCTGGGTCTGAGTTTTTTCATCAGGAAAGTTAGTTCCCTCAGAGTATGGCCAGGTCATCAAAAGTAGGGTCAACTATGCCAGCTGTCTGTGAGTTAGACAAGTAAATGAGTGATTCCCATTGGTCCTCCTGCCTGCACCATTATGATTGTGCTGAAGTCTTCCTCACACTAGGATCCATACTGGCTGGCTCTGAGTTACTTCCAAAGGAGCATCTAAGACTCACCCAAGTGCATTAGGGCCTCCTTGTCCCATGGCCAAGTTGCCACTCCCGCCAACTCCTCCTCTGAAGAGTTTGCAAAGAAAATATTGAGATGTGTTGATCCATCCAATCTAAGAATGTTCTTTAGCTCATTAACATCCAAGTAGGCTCTGAAATACAAAAGTAACCTTGACTGTTACCACTGTCCCATAAAGGTAGTATTCAAACAGTAGGATCTCCCCCACATGATCAGGAGCTCTTACACTGGACACAGTAGCTAAGTTCTTTATAAGTAACACAGCATTGTGCTTCTTTGAAAATGTTGTATGATCCCATTATATTGAAAGGAAAACGCATTAAATTTATCTATGAAGAGCTGGGCTCAGTTTTGAATCTCTATGCATTGAGAACCAATGCTCGTATTTCTAAGGACTGTGTTATTTAGACTAAGAAGAGGACCACGTAATAGAAGAATAGAATAAGCACACAGAGCCTGGGTGAGATAACATGTACTTTGCTCTTGGCTTCTCTGTCTCAGTCATTCACTATGGGCCTTGGTCATCTTCTTGGAAATTTGGAGCTGTTGTAGAAGGTGTTTATCATTTCTAAATTATTCTTGTAAGGCGGTATCGTGGCATTTTTAAGGATAAGAAATGTGTAGTTCAATGTTTTTAAATAGGTCACCCAAAGATGCAGCATTGGGATTCAAGGTTAATGCTGAATAGCTTGGAAATGTATTCTCTTTTCACTGAGGCATCATGAAGCCACCCGTCAACCATTCTGCATCCTGTAAAACTCTATTTCATTATCTGTAAAACAGACTATGTACATTGTGCCTGGAGCTGCTGTAATTGAGGTGCTTGTGCCTTAGAAATAAGTGAACTGTTCATGCCACAGTAATCAGTTCTTCAATACAGGGAGAAATTGGTTGGTAAGGGAACCAGGAAATTAAAGAGGGAGGAGAGAGGAAGAGAGAGAAAGAATAAGGAAGCACAACAAAAAAGTGAGAGTGAGGGGAGACAGAGAACAAGGGCGAGAGACAGAGAGAGGGACTTTGAAGCAGGAAAAATGCATTCTATTCTATGTGCTCAAGAAATAAGAAACTACCCTTGGGTAAACTCCATCACTACAGCAGAAGCACTATGCATGAGAGGCTGCCTCTGCTCTGCTCAGGTTAGCCACAGGCATCTTACTCTGTGCTCAGTTCAATGCCTGCTTTTTAGGAATTCTTGTGAGTAGCTGACAATCATTGGTGGGCAGCTGAGTATAGAGGAGGTGTCTTGTTCATCTCTTGGTATCTAGCTTTCAGCTGAGGGTTCTGTATCTAGTGAGACCTCAGTAAAAACTGATAGAGCTGAATTTAGATTGATCAATATAGAAGCCAAAATACCTTGGTCCTGGTCTCAGAGTCAGTGTTTGCTGACTCAGAGGCTGCATTGGCCTCATCTCTACTCCAATATGAAATAGGATATATATGACATCTACTGCACTCTGGCCACACCATCATATGTCTCTCTGAGGTCAAATGTCCCTGTGATCTTCAATTTGGTGACTTGTCAGAAGAAAAGATTACTGGGGTAGAAAACACAGAATCATAGTGGCTAATTCCAGGGATAACATTATCAGCTAAAATACTGACTCAAAATCTTCCCTTTCTCTAGGAACCCACATCCGGCTCTGTCTGCTAGAGGCTTCATGAGGAGTTCTAATGACTCTGCCATCTAAGATTGGAATGAAGACTGAAATCCAACACTCTTTGAGTACTTGCTGTATTCCAGCATGCCAGTTGGAGTGCACATGTATCACTTCTGGTACTTCAGTGTGTAGCTTGGGTAAGATTAATTGCTCCCAAGCTACAGCTCCAGGCTTGAATCCAGATCTTCTTAATATCCAGGGCCTCGGAACAAGCTGCTTACCTTCCTTTGTTCAAGTTTCTTTATCCGGAGAACAAGAATGATAATGGAACCTCAGTCCTCTATTCAGAGCTATTCAGAGGACTAGGATAATGTAAGTGGAAATGTGTCTGGGTGATGACCGGCACACAGAGAGCCCTAGCAAAGATTTAGCAGTTGTCATATATCCTCACTGTACAGATGAAGGAACAGGGGTGCAAAGGTTACATAACTAGGGACAAGGCCAAGTGCAATTCTATGCATGTCTAACAGTTTCTATCCGCCCTCTCTTTTAAGCTGACCCCAGCCCATGGGGGATAGAAAAACAATCCAGAGAGGAGAATGAAAACTCAAAGGAGCCTAGAGTTTGCTTGGAGCAACCGTTTCCACATGTTTTTCGAACTGATTTACCCAAATTCCTCAAATGATCTCCCAGACATAGAAGACACATTTTATTAGAGAAAGCCACCTCTGGCCCTATACTCTGAGATGAAAAAGTTTCATGAGAGGAAGATACAGGGGGAAGGAAGACATTTTAATTGGTTGTTTATTTAGTGGTAATTGCAGAGGCAATCTTTTCAAGAGGTGGTATTCATCCTGGCCCAAAGCAGAAATGTGGGTTGTTGGATCTTCTTTCTGGCTCCTATGTGGGGTTTTCTCATTCTTTGGGAAGTCTCCATCTCCCGAAACGTCCACGGCAACTAGCCAGGCTACTGGTCCCACTGGCCTTTTCCTCCCTGTCTCTCTTGTTGCAGGGAATCCACCCAAAGAAAAAAGTAGCTTTCTTAATAAAAGCTTCCCTCTGTCAACTGAGGTCTTCCAGCAGTGCAGAGCTAAGCGGGGTGTCTCCCAAAGACATCATGGGGAAACCTTTGAAGACAGTAGTCTGTGTGGGTCGGCATTATCTCCATCATCTTATCTCTTGAAGATGATATTGTGGTTTTCATCTCTCACCTTAAGCAGTAGATGGAAGAGAAGGTAGCAGAGGCAGAAAACTTAGAAGAAAGACTAGTCTAGGGATATTTATTTACCCAAATGAAAGAAAATTAGTTGATAAGTCCCCTAGACTTTTTGTTTTGCAGCTATAGAAAACCTAGCAGTTAGAGTTTGGATATGAAATGCCAGAGAGGCTCTAGTGTTAACACTTGATCTTCAGTTGGTAGCACTATTTGGGAATTTTTGAAAGTCGAGGAGACTAGTTGAACTGGGTTACTTGAAGGCTATACCTGGTCTTGAGTCCTTCTGTCTCTCTGCTTCCTGTTTTCCATGAGCTAAACAACTCTTTTCCACCACCTGTCCACACTGCCTGATGCTCTGCCTAAGCAGTGCGAGGCCTAATAACAGAGATTCAATTCTCTAACACTAGGAGCTACAATGACATTTTTTTGCCCATAAGCTGTTTCTGTCGTGTACATTGGTGACAGTGATAACAAAAGCAGCTAACACATTAGCCTTGTACATATATTACAAATGTGTGAAATTTATTTAAAAAATAACTTATGCCTCCTAGAAAGATCAATTGAACTCTAAGCAGTGTTTATTAACTTGCATGCAAATATCACACAGAGATAAACAGAGAGACTTAAGTCTGGGAACAAATTAACTTTCTGAGCCTCCTAGTTCTGAGGCAGATCAGGACCACACTAGCACACACCCAAGACAGTATAGCTCCTCTCTTTTCCTAGCCTCCAACTTTCCCCTTCTTGAAGTAAATAATGCTAGCAGTTCCCTTTTGCATAGTACTCTCAGTCTCAGCTTCCAGTGTCTTTTCCCCATTGTCTAAACTTCTTTTTCCATTTGCAACCTCAACCATACAGGACCTCATGGTTTCCTTGCCCGGAGCCCCTGCGTGTTTTCTAATTATGGCTCCTTGAGTATTTCTGTTAGCTTCCATCTTCTGTCTCACAACATCGCTTCCTGAATTTTAATCATGTAAAATCTTCCCTCCTTGGGAAGTCTGCTACTCCATCCTGATCACTTCCAACTGAATTTCAGAGATCAGAGAAACTACCTCTCATGAGTGTTGAGCACGTTAGCAATCCAGTAGGTGATATACCTAGCTCCATGTACCCACGTACTCACGTGGCACTATACTAAACCTACAAGGCACTTATTGGTTAGTGTAGGCTACCTGCACTACATTAGTTACTGTTGTAACCAACAGTATAAGTTCATCATTACCAGTAGTTGAAAATGAGGATACTGATCTCATTTTTATTTCTAATCTTTAGCATTCTCTTTTGTGTTTTACTTCTGTGAGCACCAATCCCATTCATTAGACTGAAAGATTCAAATAGTTATGTCCAAAATCATGATTTCTGTGGCTCTTGAAAACTTTCTCAAAAACACACAGGGAGGTGTCACTCATTTGAAGTTATTGGGCACTTGTCCTTTGAATCATATAGCACCTAACCTGAGTGAGCAAGAATAGGGCCCAATGAAGTGAGATGATTTGCCCATGCTCACATCTCACCAAGAAAGAGAAGGACCAAGCCATGGATCTGGCTTTCATGGCTTATGTACATCTGATCTTGATTTCAGCACCTTTCTGTTGGTGAGCGATGTCACCTCTTCCTTCAGGTAGAAACTATTCAACTGTGTATAGCTTAGCAAACTTACCATGCTAGGGATGGTAGTCCTATAGCCTCCTAATCTGGTTACCTCCATGTAGATGTTGCATGGATATTTAGCCACATCTCATCTCACTACATACTACCTGCTGCTTGCTCTGTAGCTTAAGGTCTGAGTCTGGTCAATGGGTTTGTGAACTAGATTGCTGCTGTCTAGCTTACAGCCTACTAAAAACTAAATGCACAAGAAGTAGGCATGCAATTTAAAAGGAAAAAGTTACGCATTTTTCTTTGCATTTAAGAAATGCTTTCTGGAACAAGTTGAGAACCTTATAGTTTTGATTGCAAACATTTTCATAACCTTATATTACACAAAATGAGAGCAAGACAGAAAATACTTGAAGTGTTCTCAAGCATTTTTGACCACAATCACAGTGTGGCCCCCACTCCTGCCACATCCTCCGTCTTTGCCAAAACCCCACTAATAACACAAGCAAGCGAGTTTTGGAAATGGTAATCTATACTACAATGCCCCTGTTAAGATTAAGTCCCCTCCCCAAGCTACTTCTCAGCAGTGCTCTCTGTGTTTCTTTTCCTCCTGCGCATCCCATGCACCTTGGTTCCACAGTGAAGGTTGTGGGTTCCCTGAAATGTCTGTTTCAGGGGGCCCAGCCCTGATTGCCAAGGCACCCAGACTTTAGCCCTTTGCCAGAACTGCATTTCAAAGCCATGAGTGCAGTCCTGGAGGGAGATCAAAGCGCTCTCAACTCGACTGTCATTAGAATATTTTCTTTATGCATCTCACTTGCTGGTTAGTGAGTGCCAACAACATATTTCCTAAATGCACTGGCCTGAGATGGTACAACTCTGTAATAATATGAATGAGAGAGCTGTCAGGGCCTGTTTTATTGAAAGACAAGCAAAAGGGAACCACATTCAAAATGCAAAACAACAACAAAGCCCTTCCATGAAGCCATGGGAAATGTCTAGGAAAGTCCGAGCTCTTTGGGTACTAGAAACTCAGTACCTTGGTTGCACTATTTACCCATTTGAGAGAAGAGGGATCAGAGGTTTGGCTCACAGGAAGTCCAGGTCAAATCTCATGTGCTCTGATTTCTATTCAGATACTAAAGCAGGTTGCCTTTCAGCTGACTTCCTCTGTGCACAAGTGAAAGCCTTCTTCTCCTGGGTTGCTCCCTGGGCCTTTGATGGGCGCAGTCTGGTCACAGAGGATGGTGCTGGACATGTGCAGGTGACCTCAATTTGTGGAGCATTTGTCTGAGCTGAGAGTGGGCCAAGCTAAAAACAGTTCTTTTAAAAGAAAAGGTAGCAGATGGCTATTTTAAGACAGAGACAGAGGAATTCGAATCCTTCTTCTGTGAACTGCCCTTCTGACCTTGAACATGTGACTCACTCTCTGACTCTCAATTTCCTCACCTGTAAAATGGATGTTACAAAATCTGGCATAGAAAGGAGCATCTAAAATTCAGTACGATGGTCCACCAGAAAGTACCTAGAAGACCAACCTCCTCATGAAAAGGCTCAAAGATAGTGGTTCTCTTGAACTTGCTGGTGGAGTTAAAGGGAACTTGCCTCAGCTTCCATTGCCTATTGGGCTTGTAGTCCATCACTGACCCTGACTCCAATCACTGGGGGCAGTGTGTGTATCCTTCCTCCTCCCACTGTGGGTCACCCTGCTTCTCCAGCTCACAAAACAAGGCCCTGCCCCATCACTGTCCTGTTCCCAATTCTAAATGCAGCTTGCCATTTCCAAGTAGCCCCATGGATTCATCAACCACTACTTCACTTTCAGAACACACCAGACCATTTGAAAATGATTATCAAAAATAAAGATCAAAGCTGTGTGAGGCAAGTCATTAAAGCAAGATAAACCTCAGAATGTTTATTGCATCCATATTCTTGTTCCAAACAACAGACTCTCTCCAAGCTGTGACTGGTTCTAAAACCTGAATTTTGTGTTTTATTCCAAGGTCGCTAATGATCTGGAATTTATTTTCCTGTTTAGCTTCACCATTATAAATGGCTAAGTTTGCCTCTCTTCTTTAACAAAAGACTCACGCACATGCAGTTCTTGGAGGGTATATTAAATACTTGGAATTTTGAATGTTTGTTTTCTGAAATAATAGCTTTTATATGAAAGTTTGACCCCTAGGCAAGAAAAATATAACAGCAACAAAGGTAATTGAAAAACTGGTTGTTCTTTCATTCATTCATTGAACATCACATTCTTTCATTAACTCCCCAATTTCCTCCCTTCTTTCCTGTCAGTCTGCCTTCTTTCTTTCTTTCTTTCTTTCTTTCTTTCTTTCTTTCTTTCTTTCTTTCCCAACTTCCTTCTTCTCTCCCCGTCATTCCTTCTTTCGCTCCCACTATCATCTATCAACATTCATTGAGATACTATTTTATACTATGGATAAACTGGTCATAAAAATATGGGAAGAGAAACAATTACTATAAAAAGCTAGAGATTTTACGAATGAAGTAAAATAACTAGATGATGATAATAATAGTAACAAAACCAACATAATGAGATAATACCCTTTAAGGGTTTCCTTCCTACTAACCCTGTTGATATACTTTCAAAAAGATATCCTTTTGAAGTTTTGAAAAATTTGGCAATCTAAGTATGGTTCTCGCCTTCATACCTGTGAAGAAACAATGGTCAGGTGAGGTATCAACACTTTTCCTAGGTCCTCTCACTTACAGGTGTCATGATGAATCCAGGATGGGTACAATAGGATAGGTGTGAATATTTGGATTACAGGAGGTGTTGTATTGAGTCTTGGGTTGGGGGCAGTCGGGGGGTAATCAGAATTTTGGATTATTTTTAAATGAGATCAAATTAAGCAGAGATTTATAATCTTCATGAGGAAAAGAAAGCATTCAAAAAGGGGGAAGATGTCACTAATTATGTCTCTCATAAAAGATACCTGGGTAGTAAAAATTAGCCAAAAGACTCTACTTGATGATGAATGCATTTCATTTAGAACTACACAGCTGATATTTTTCTCATTTGGCTTTTTGAAAATGGTCTTTAGAAAGCATTGGGTAGACAACAGGTGCAAGAACACCTGGTTCTTAACCAGTCCAGCTACACATATTTGATTAATGTGAAGCACACCTCAGGACTCAGGCCTTTCCCCACCATTTCTGAAGCCACCCTGTGCCTTTTCAGCACCAGTTCTTCCTCATATCAGCACTAATCCACGTAGATACTTACTAATAGGGACTTCCAACATGGGTAGGTTCATGTCAGGCTTTGTGCGCTGGCTCAACATTGCTCACAGTAGGTAAATGCTCCTGCACACATAGATAAACAGTCCTCTCCCTAATCTTTATTTATTGCTAGACAATATTTCCTTTGATAGGGCCAGGAGCTCAGAGTTTACTGATTTTCAGAGCAGTCCATAAGTCATGAAGTATCCCTGGCTACATAAGAGAACATAATACCTTGAAACATAATAATATGTTTTAGGAGAGCCAGTATAGGAATATGACAATTTATGTCAAACTACTGCTTTCACAACAAAACCATGGAGATCTACGACCCACAGCTCTCTCTTCCCACCATCTAGTTTCCTTCCTGTAGAACTCAGAATACAATTGATAAATAGTACAGTTGCCCACATTGAAAGAAATATGCATAGCTCACTAAAGCCCTAGGGTTTGTCTTTCTCATTGAAATACAATAAAAAAAAAAGACAAATCCCATGTGTTTCACAAGTTGTAGTAGCCATGATGTTTTAGGTACAAGAGGTTGTTCAGAGACTGTATCCTTGGCTCTAGTTTTAGCTATGTTTGCCACATAGCAGATGGAAAGACTAGCTAAATAACACCGAATTTAGGAAGGATGAACCAAGAATTACCCCATGACCAACAGTTGTCAATACGGCAGCATCTGGAATTTATTCTGGACCACAGTTCCATAGGAATCACATAATCTTAGGCAAATAACAAACGTATTTTAAGTTAGAACAATAAACTTACAACAGTAGGTGTAGCTCTCTCTGAGTGACCTTTAACAAACCTAATAACTTCTCCAGATTTTGTCTTTCCTGGGATGAAAGCAGAGATGGCTTTCACAGGGTCATGTGACAATAGAGCTTTCACAGGGTCATGTGACAATAGAGCTTTCACAGGGTCATGTGACAATAGAGCTCAATTTAGAGAAAGGATATAGGAAACATGATGTTGTATGTCAACTGTTTGAAAATATCATTAAATTTAAATTAATTTTTGGAATGAGGATGCTACATTTAGGACTTGAAGGAGAAAGAGGTAGAAGGCATGCATGCTTCCCAGGTGTCACTGTTGGCGACCAAGGGGCATTCACAGGGTCTCAGCATGTCATCTAGCCTGGCTCCTTCACTGGAGTGCTAAACACAACGCATTGAATTAGACACAGGAGCTGAGAAATCCTTTGAAAGCAGGATCTCGCTCTTACTTCTCTAATTGCATCAATGTCCATGTGTGACCTTATCTTTACATTTAAAGACATCAAATCCTATATTTGAACCCTTCGTTTTAATCCTATCCTAATCAGTTTTGTCGTTTGGAACCAGACCTGCAAAAGCTGATTTGAGAATGTCTTCAAGTTTGCTGTTTTACACACAAAGAATTATAAGTAAGGCCAAAGAAGTGTCCAACTTTTATGGCAGCCACTGTGCTACTAGAGGAATCTCTTTTCCTCCTTCATTGTGTATGGCCAAACCACAGGCAAACTGTCTTTCTACAGGGATCTTCTTGGGAAAAGTCTTCGCTTGTGTATATCTTCCACCTCTGTAAGATGCTGAGACACCTTGTGCTTCTGCAGTGTTGCAGTCACCAGTGCCCTCTATGGCCATAAAAATAGTTCAGTAGTAGGAAGTCAAGCTCAAGGCTAAGGGCTGCGGTTGGCTGTCTGAACTCACAAAAGGCTGGAATCACAAACATCAGACACATAAAATGGAGACAGTGTTCTCCCCGCTGTTTTTACCACCAGACCACTAAACCCACCTAGAGCTCAGAAAAGAGAAAGACAGAGTAGCAGAGGGTGAAGGAAAAATGAGAAGGCTCATTGTGCCACTTGCGCAAACAAACCTACAAGGAGAAAGTCTCTGCTCACACATTAGTTCACTAGTTGGGTGTTTATAGAAAGCAAGAGCGGAGGTGTGGAGCTTCCCTTTAAGGTAGTAGGAATAACCAGTGCTGAGTTTGAGGGAGCAAGCTGAGTTGAGATCCATTTAGGAAAGTGCCCACTAAAATGAAATGCACTGTTGTCTGTAGGCTCACCCTTCCCTCACAGCCTCATTGGCTATATTTCCTAACTGGAAGGGAATTTGACCAAGTTCTGAGGCTGTCATGAGCTGTCAGTGTCACCAGTGGATCGAGAAAGGGAAATGAGTGCTGAGTGTGCCAAAGTTAGGATGGAAAATCCCCAATCGTCTCCTAGTGTAGTGAGGCCTTCAAAGGGGCGTCCAGTAGACCTGTCTGTCCAGGGAACTGGACATGCGAATGCACACTGAGTCTAGAGAAGGAGCCCCTCAGACCTTGGTAAACTGAGAAGCTTCCAGGGATGGGCTACCTATGGCCAGGAGGCAGCTTGCAAGGAATGGTACTGACTACGTGAGGGACAGAGGGACACCTTTCTGCCCTCCAGTTCCTTTACTCCATAATATTCAGTGGACCTGGGCCCCACAAATGCCTATTGTCTTTGTCAGAAGTGTCCAATCATAGTGTAGCATGCTGCTTATCTCTCCAGAAGAGAAATCCACTAGTGCTTAGTATACATAGGGCTTTTAGAATTTAAAGAAAAACTCTAAAAGATATGGAACTCATAGCTGCTAAAACCAAAGGGCAGTGGTGATGGATTCAAAAGTCTCTGACTCTCATCCTAGCCTTGAAATTCTAGAATGAGGGCTCAGAATTGTGGAGCAGGTGAGACTGAAGTATGAACGGAAGACATCAGAAGACTTCCCAGGGGAGGGACGTCCCCAGACGACAGCTGCAAAATCATTGTTCTTTGCAGTGCTTATGTCAGGTGCTCTGGCACTCCATCAAATCTAAACCACCCGGTGAAGCAGACTGTCAATTCCATCATTGATCCCCAGGAGGAGGCAGCTACACAGAGCTCAGTATGACTGTTTTAAATGGCTTGGTGGAAGTACACTCTAAATGTGCTTGGTCTCCCACACTTGTAGTGGGGAACTGTGCAGTTTTGCACACCTCACTGTTTGGAGCTCTCTGCTAGCCTCACGTTTTGGAGCCCTGTAGACTCTATTGATACCAGTTTCTCCTGCATTCTGCTTTCAATGACCAAAATGTCACACAGTGTTGGGAGTTGGAAACCGACTGAAGGTTAACTTTACTCAGTAGAAAAGCTTGAAGAAAGCCCAAAATTAAAGTAGAGACAATTAGACCAGGCACACCACTGTGCCTGCTCATGTTCATTGTGTTTCAACATTAAAGCAAGCATGATCAAAACATCTAACATCTTCCACCAAACTAGCATGTGCATCCTTATGACCACTGCCAGCACAGCATGGGATGGTTTGTGAGGCAATATATCTTCTAACACAGCTAGACATTTGGGATAATTGTCAAATAAACTACTGTACAAACTCAATAAGCTTGGTATAAGTGATGTGGTCTTTATATAACAGCACCAGATCTGTGGCTGTTCCTTAAAAGAAAGTATCTTAAGAATAAAAGTAGTCTTGGTAAATACTTTCAGTTTGTATACTGCAGTTTGTTCCCGTCTTTGTTATGAGCCTGTAAGAATGCAGTCTCTCTGAAATAAGAGCTGACATGGGGGCAGGGGTGTCTATGTGTACATGGAAGGAATGGGGAGAACATCTCTAATGCCTACTGTGTATCACACTTGAAACCAAGTGTTTCACACCAGTGACTTTATATTTTATGACATGCCACAGTATAGCTGTTATCGCCCAATTTTAACAGATGAGAAACCCACAATTCTTACTGAACAATGAGCCAAGGTCAGACAGCTAGTGCATAGTGGAGCCAAGATTCAAACCCTGGTCACTCTCCAACATGCATATTTTTTCCACTACACCAGCCCTGACTCCTGGTATTGTTGTAATGAATATTAGTCACGTTAAATAAACCCTGATATTCTGATTATAAGATTCCAAGGCAATTTCTCTTACAGGATTACTGGAAAGGAATGAACGAAGTTACTGAGAAAGAGAGAGGGGGGAAAGAGAGAGAGAAAACAATGCCATTTTTCATCTGCTAGCTGGTTAACTCTTTAGGACACTCTGTGATTCTCCTTTTATGTGACCCCATGGCCACATAAAATATATGATGTGTACCTTCAGATATTTCTGACTGTTTGGAGCTCTCGGCTAGCCTCATATTTTGGAGCCCTGTAGACTCTATTGATACCAGTTTCTCCTGCATTCTGCTTTCAATGACCAAAATGAGATTCAGAGTTGAGAAGACTGGCCTAAGATTTCATAGTTAAGAAACTGGCCAGCCAAGGACACAATGTGCTTCCCTTCAATTTTTATTTTATCCTAAGTCATACTAATTCTTGGAGATGCACATCAAGGAACAAATTGTGTGTCTCCATGCATGTTTCCCAACTAGACTTAGCTTTTTCTACTCTCTGACTTGTCTTCCCATGTTAACTTTAGTAGCCCTACGCACATAATCTGTCCCAACGAGGTCTTTTCTGTCATGGCTAAGTCTGCCCACACTTCAAAGCTCTGTTGTTCATGTCACATCACGAAGGTTTCTCTAACTTCTCAAAACCACAGTAGATCTTTCTTTTTCTAAAGTCGTAGCCAGAGGTGGGAGACCCTTTCCATCCAGCCACAGTCTTTAGGTACCACAGCTGCCCATCCATCTTATCCCTATGGGCAAAAGGTGAAAATTTCTGTTCATGTGTGATAATCCTGTAATGAAGAGATAAGGTTGTTTGTTTTCTTAAATACATACACAGCATTGTAAGTAGTTGTTGCTTCAAATTTACCCCTCCTTCAAACCTCCTTAATTATTCTGTTTGAATGTACCATCTGTTTTCTACCAGGACCCTGGCTGTCCCCTCTCTAGAGTATGACTATTCCTGGATGCTTGGTGAAATCATGGTTCTTCCAGGTATCTGCCTCATTTTTCCTACACAGAATAATTTTCTGTATTTTAAGTCCACATATTATACAGATTGTTTAATAAGTATATGACTTTCCATTGAGGGGTTATCCTTCAATAATGAGGAACATCTTCAACTGGTGAATAACAAGGAGGCAGACAGAAGCAGATACACACAACAAATTACTGTGAGACCAAAGAGAAATAGTTCCCATATTGTTTCCAACATGACATGAAATACAAAATCAGGAAAATATTGGACTATCCAGGATTTACTCCAAGGCTAGCAAGGTTACCTTCTCTGTCATGGTTGCAATATCAGCCTGAACATGGTTATCAGTGCCAACTTACACACCTGTGCTGATGGGAAATCTATTCCCCTGTAAGTTAGAACTTCACTAGAAAGACCATGCCAACTGGATAGGACACCATTTCATTTCCAAACTCCTCCTGGTATAATTCTGTCCCACCATGGCTTCAAAATCACATAGACTGTCTCTGCTCCCTTTGGCACAGGGTAGGTCTACAATGAATTTTAAGTGCAGGTATCATGGTCCTGTTGTTCAGGCCATACAAAAATGCTTTCCTTAAGGCCAAGTATCTTACATTGGTTACATTACATAGCTATTCACCACTCACTATCCCAGCTTTATTTTATAGCATCCTTAGTAGGCTTTCATTATTATTATCATTGCATCTTACAAGAAAACACAATGTCAATACTTCCCTGATTACTTTGGTGCAACCATAGAAACAGAAAGGGACCATTCAAATCACTTACAAACTCAGTATCCTATTACTTTTTATCCCCAGACTCTTGGGAGAATGCCAAAAAGGTTACAAGGACAGAATGTGTGATGGCCCATTCTACAGGATAAAATGACAAACTAGTACTATAACACTGGCAAAATCTCAGGACTGTGGAGCATATAGTAATTTCATATATAGGATGAAATTACAATTACTATTTTGCTAAATGGTCATAGTATCAAACTGTTCTAAAATCTACATCTCTCTACCCTTAGATTTATGCAGCTCTAGAACTTCATCAGAGAAGTTTCTTTGTGCATTGGAAGGGATTAATCATAGCAACTAATAATTGGCCAGAGTACAAATAATTGTTTGTGGAGGACTCAGCCATAAATGAGAGATCTATTTCACACTCCCTCCTAAAGATTCAAGAATCATCATAGAAGAGGAGAAGATCTTAGTAGCCAGACGTCCAGGAAGACCAGAGTGAAATTGTCTTCTGCACACGATAGGACTGCTGCATTTATGAACTCAGTAGCTATGGTGGTCTGCATGTGTATGGGGTGGGGGACAGAGCTGACACTCCTAGCTCAGGAGCCATTAGCAGTTGACTAAATTTTGGGGAGGAGAGAGCCAGTTTTCTTTAAGGGTGTGACTCTTGTTAGATCAACCATATTCCAGTGAATGGCAGCAAATCCATGGCCAGCACAAACTGTGGGTTAAAAAGTAAAGGACAGAAAGTTGGCAGAGAGTGGAGGATGGATCTGAGAAAAATTAAGGGGATTAATGGGTAGAGATTATGTTTAAAACACATTGTATGAAATATAAATTTTTCAAAGAAATAATTAGAGTATGAAAATCTAAAGAGGCAGAAAGGTGTTTTAGCAGTTAAGAGTAGCTGCTCTCAGAGCTGATCTGAGTTCAGTTCCTAGCATCCATGGGAGATGACTTACAGCTATTCACAGTTCCAGTCAGAGGGGATTTGATGCCCCCTTCTGGACTTCATAGTCACATGCCCACATATTGTGTGTGTGTGTGTGTGTGTGTGTGTGTGTGTGTGTGTGCGTGCGTGCGCGTGCGTGCGTGCGCGCACACACACACACACTTAAATACATTTAATTTTTAAAATAATGAGAAAGAAAAACAGCAATAACAGACATATGGAAATAAAGATAGATGGAAAGAGAAAAAAGGAGAGAAGGAGGAGGAGAAAGAGGATGAGAGAGAGGGGGAGGGAAGAAGGAGGAGGGGAGAGAGAGAGAGAGAGATATCCTGGATGATTTTTTTTTTTTTTAGATAGTTCTTTCTTAAAACTCACCTAAACAACATCAGCCTGCATTTCCTGGCTTCGGTTCCATTCGCCTACCTACTTTTGTCCCTTTACCCTTCTCCCCCTTTTCTTTGTCCCTTCCCTCCCTCCTCTCTCTCTCTTGTTCAAAATCACAAAGTGAGTATTTCTCTGAAACCTTCCATAGGTTTCTCTCTGCACACAGGGCAGCTGATTCAGCCTGAACCCAATAACCCCAGCTTAGTCATGATGACACAGGGCCTGGCGGGGCCCAGCCTGTGCACACAGTTTTCTCAGGCAGCAAACAAGCAGACCTTGGCTTGAGTGGTCACACTGCTGGCACATGGCCATGCACAGACATTTGGAATATTCAGTCTCGTGATGAGAAAAGAGGAGGTCTTTGGAATCTGCCAGTTTTGCCTGTTGATTTTTGAAATATCTGGAACCCGAGGCCATGTGGTCCCTGTATCCAGCATGGGACTCTGAAAAGGCCAGTTGGCTTCGGTTCTGACTCAATTATTACCACCAGACTTCTCACAAAGTTTTGAAAAACTACCCTGCCTATAACCCCTGTCCTTCAATGTTACCTAATTGTTCCTCGGATTTAAAGATAGTTCCATTCAATAGTTTTAGAGTTAAAAATGTCCAGGTTTGAGCCCAAGCCTTCTACACACTAGCAGGATGATTTTAAATGCACCGCTTCATCTTTCTGAATCTAGAATTTCTTTACATAAAACAAGATTGGGGAAGTTGCCTTCTCAACCCTTGGCAGATGCTAAACATAGATTTGTGATGTGAATCAGAGAATGGTTAGTTGAATTGACCTGTGGATGACTTTCAGCTGTCCATACTCTACTTTCTACCAACTCTGTCTTTGAACATAGGTGTTTCATGTAAGCCTTATTTAGTCAAACACTCTATGCTGACCACAGAGAACCTGCATTTTTCATTTGCCTAATGACTTTACTGAATCATACATACTGCACTCTCTAAAGGCCACTATTTTCCATAACTCAAATGAACATGGTAGCTCTCATCTTATCTCCTTTGCAAATTCTTCCAGGCCTCAAATGTGAACAAAATTGACCAGAACAAACTAGCCATCCACTAAATCTCCCCTTGTATGTGGTACAAGACGGTAGCAAGGGAGAATGCAGAAGCCCTTCCTATACCAACAGGCTGAGCTGCCATGTTCTCTGAGTTGCTTCCAGGCAGGACATTCTCCTGCCAGAACCCTCATTTCCCTGCAGATAGGTATTTTGCCTATGCAAGGGAGGTCCTTGCTCTTTTGAGCGAGACAGAGAAGTATCAGCAGAAAACCCACAGAGGTTGGCGAATGTGCCGAAAGACATCAGCAAGGCCAGGGTCATGTGTGTTGTACAGAATGAAAAAGTTTCCCATGAACACAGGAAAGTTTCCCTAAAACAGGAAAGTGGTTGTTGACCCTTTCCCTGACTTCAGACTGGAAGTCCCACATGAAACAAAAGCCACTCTCTGGTTATGTTTTGCTTGTTGGGATTGCAGGTTATAATCAATAGCCAGGACAGACCCAAATGTCCTGGGCAGCAGACCTCCTTTCTTCCTGATTCTAAGGAATAATACAATTATCTCTTCCTGAAATGTCTTTGTTTCTTCCCCAGTCCAATCTCTGGTCGAGTTAAAATTATACCTATTCTTTGTATACACACACTTTGTATGTGTGTGTATGTGTGTATTCACACTCAGACAACAGGATAATGTCTAATCTTTTACTCCATCACCCTCCATCTTGTTTTTAGACACAGTGTCTCTCACTGAACCAGAAACTTATTATTTCACTAGCTTACTGGCTAGAGAGCTCCCTGAATTTGCCTGTCTAAGGCAAGGATTGCAGGCATGCACGACTATGTGTGACATCTGCATGAGTGTTGGAGATTTGAATTCAGGTCATCCTGTTTTCAAAACAAGCATGCTTATCCATCAAACCATCTCTCCAGAACCTTCTATTCTTCTTCTTGTTGTTGTTAAAATAATTATTGTTTTATATATTCAAGGTTTAAAACATGTTGCGATGGGATATAAGCACATAGAAAAGAGGTTACCATAGTGAAAATAACAAACATGGTGATTATCTCACAGAGTTACCTTTTTGGTGTTTTTTTTTTGCATGAATACTAAGTACAGTGCACATTTATTATCCATAGCTGTCAAATCGCACGTTAGATTTCTGGAATTCCTCAGCTGTGCTTCCCGTTCTGCCTGCTTTGGAAGGCCTCTGTGAAATTCCACCTGTCCCAAAGCACGTTCAAGGTTCCCGGCACATGCTTTGAGTGGTATTCACTGAATACCGAGCCCTTTTCCTTAGATAAATATACTTCTTGAGAGCTAGTAATGTGCTGGCTCCTGATGGAAAGACAGAGTCTTGTATGCCTTCTCTCTAACCTCGCTCTGCAAGCTCTGCGAGCCATTACTTTCATGTCACAGATGCAGAAGGAACCTCTAAGAGGTCACAGAGTGAGGAAACGGTAGAGCTGGGATCTGAACCCCAGGTGTCTGTTTCTAACTGATCTCCCAGTTACCAGCTCAGGGCCCACAGAAAGCCCAGACACTGGAAGATTTCTCTATCATTTTCTCCAGCACAACAGCTGGAGAAACCCATGTAGCAACTGAATAACAAAGGAATTGACTTTTACAGTTTTATTCCCATGTGTATTTATGTGTGTGTGTGTGTTGCTAAAGATTGAACCTAGACCTTTGTACTAACAAGGCAAGTGCTCTACTACTGAGCTATAAACTCACCCCTCTTTTTATTTTGAGACAACATCTCTCACATTTGCCTAGGCTGGCCCTGAACTCATTCTGTAGCCGAATCGTAACATCTTCCTGTTTCTATCTCCTAAGCAGTTGAGATTTTAGGCTTGAATAATCAGGTGTTGCTGATTTTATGTATTTATAAATAAAAGTAAAAGTAATAAACAAAAATGTAAGAATAGAATAAAAAATAAAAATGCAAAATAAACAAAATTAGTTCTGCTTACTTTTAACTGTGTTAAATTTTAATAGCAGCCTATGGTGTGAAGCTACTGGATTGGTGGGCACAGAGCTCATCAACACCACCACACGCAGTGCAACAGTTATTCACATGCAGTGCATGCTCCCATTTCAAACCTAAGCTCTCTGAGAGGACAGGACTTTGTGGCCTTCTTCATGCTCAATAGTGAGCACTCAGTAAGTAGTCTCATAAAGGACTATGCATGCACATGGTCCCCTGGATAACCTTAGTATTAGATTTGTCTTGGTCAAAAGCCTGTTGTTGGAAACCTAGGTGTCTTATCTACAAGATACAAACGTAACAGTCAGTTCTAACGGGCCATCTTACCTGTGTGGAGAGTCGGGATCAAAGCATGTCTTAGTGACATCAGTGATGTCTGGGTCACAGCACTCTCCACCATCGAAATTAAACCTTTCGTAGTTACAGTCCATGTCACACACGCCATTCTGCTGCTTCTTCATGAATGCGGGGTAACGCAGCTGGCGGCAGTCCCCACCGTCATGGCCAGTCAGAGTATGATTGCATTCGGGGTCGCATTTTTCATCCCCAATCTTGCTGATGTCACAGTTGGCGAGGATGAGGCGATGACGCAGAGAGGAGCTGTTTATGTCCAGCACCTCCAGCTGCCAGGAGATGTTGTAGTGCTGGAAGGCCTCAGCCAGCTCCTGGTGTTGAAAGTCAATCTGCTGCAGGCTCACCGTTGGGTTCTTATGGTCATCATCATAGATGTTGACCACACGATAGCGTACCACCTTAGGGCGACGGAAACTTGGGAGCTGGTTGTAACTGGAGATGACTTCTGTGTTGTCACATAGCGTCTGCCCACAAAGAGGGGGCTCCAAACTAGTGTCCAATAGGAAGCTGTGGGCATTGGTGTATTCCATGCGGGGGCTGTTACCGTCCTTCATGGGGGACCAAGTGCGCTTCACATTGTCCCAGTTCTCCTGGAGGAGGAGCTGAGGTAGAGGGGTGTGAAGGCCATGGCTTTCCATGTCAGACAGCACCTCTCTCTGTGTTCTGGCTACCTTCCACAGACGGAAGTTCTCGATGTAGCCCCTGAAGTTGTGACTTTGAGCACTGCCCCCCAACATGAGCACTTTACACTTCTGGGTCAGTGGGCTGAATATGCCACCGACTTGCTCCCCAGAGGTTGCCACCTGGGCACCATTCACATAGAGCTTCATCTGTCGCCCATCGTAGGTAGCAGCTAGGTATACCCACTGGCCTGGCAGGTAGCTGCGATGGGCATCAATGGTGGTCGCTTTCCTGGCCCGGTCTGTCTTCAAGGAGAAAAAGTAGCGTGGGTCTCTGTTGCCTTGATCACTGATGGTGTGAATGCCCACAACCCATCCTCGGTCCCGTGAGGTATAAGAACATTTGTCATACAGTCCTATGTGGTCCCAAAAGAGAAAGATTAATAAATAAAGCATAGAAATAGGTGCTGGTTAGGTTATTTTTCTCTGATAAAATTCACATCAGAATATTTTAGAAAAGTTGCTTGTTTTGGTTTTTCTTTTCTTTTTTTGGTTTGTTTTGTTTTTTTGAAACAGGGTTTCTCTGTAGCTTTGGAGCCTGTCCTAGAACTAGCTCTTGTAAACCAGGCTGGTCTCATACGCATGCCTCTGCCTCCCAAGTGCTGGGATTAAAGATGTGAGCCACCAAAAAGCTCTATGGGACCCTGGTTGTTACTAATGTACTCTCTGGTATCCTTGACCACCCAAGGACGATTCAGTAAGGGCTAGAGGAACTAACAGGGAGTAGGATTTGTCAATACCTCATGGCAAGTGAACGCATAAAGTTTTACTCCTTTTTATTGAATATGGAGTATGCCAGAAAGCTTCTGTTAGAAGAATGAGTATTTCACCAATTAAAAATTGAAAACAACACCCTCCTCCCACAAAGATCACAGCCTCTAACTTCTTCAACTCTATTGACAGTGAGGAAGCTGACACAGAGAACAGATGACAGGGGCTTATTCAGAATCACTTACAAATCTCCCAAGAACCACGTGTTCTTTATCTAATACTCTCCTCTCTGTAATGTGTGTCAGTATGTGTGTGTGTCCACATGTAAGTATGTGGCCTTTTCAGCTGTAATCAAGTATAACGTCTAAGTCTGTACAACAGGCAAGGCATCATGGTCAGGTCTTTATATGCACTAGCTTATTGAACACATATAAATCCATGGCAGTGATATTTTTCTCATTTAAGCAATGGTGAACATGGAAACTAAGGGAAGGGAAAAGATGAGTATAAGGTCAGTTGGTTGGTAAGTGAATCCTAGCTCTCTTTGACCTTGGAATTAGCTGTCTTGTATACAAGTTGCATAACACCCCAACACTCATACTACTAAGGATTTGGATTTCTTCATCTACTAAGGAAAGTTGGAGGTAGGTATCACAAGTTTTGGTTGGTTTGTGAGGATATTTAAAGGCAGACATCCCTCTTGAGAGATCTAGACACTCCAATAAGCTTCCCTGTGTCTGATTATCTTTGTACTCCCCAGTCCCCCCCAGCCTGTCTGGAATATACCGCTGTACCTTGGCACAGGCAAAGCTTTCGGGGTGATGAAGAGGGTTTTCTAATTGCATGTGTGCTTTCAGTGTCACATGCTGTATGAAGCCAGGTGAGAAGAGAAAGGAAAGGAGACAAGAATGAATGAAAGATGCTCATTTTGGAAGGACAGGTCCCTACTCTCACTGGGGAATGAATCACTGCGGTCACCGGAACTCTGAGTGTGCATCTGCCCTTAATACTCATCAAATAAACATGGAGAGTGTCCAGCAAAATCAATAGAAGAGGCCCACACAGTCTTTCTTTCCTTTGTGGGCACTGGGACCTTAGCATCTGTGTAAATGTCTGTGTTAGCATCTGACATGGCCAGCATTTTCGCAGAGGATCTAAGCCCACCCACTTCTTTCTTCTCACTCGGAACATTTTCAGGCAATGGACAGAATACCCTAAGACAGTCTTTTGCAGTCTGGGTGACACTGGCATTGCAGTAAGTGCCTCTGGGTCTTATTTGAATGAAGTTTTGTATTACACAGTCAGTCCATGGATGATTTTATTTATTACAGGCTTCCCTGACTAACACGCAAAGCACTCCTTCCAAGGGTGCATTCTCTGAGAGCTCTGTAGCATGGGACATTCTCTCTACTGAACCATTTTGCTTTCAGAAAACAGCATTGTCTTACTCACTCTGGAGTTGCCTGTATCCATCCTGTGGTCTTTTCTCTACTAGACTGGATGGCTCTTGAGGGTAATGACCAGAGTTTGGTTATGTCTGTAACCGGTCTAGCCACTTGTTACAGTAGGCACTCAGTGTGTGTCCCATGAATGAGAACATGGATATATAATTCAGAACAGAATATGAAAAAGAAAGGGGGTTTTAAAGACAAACAGAATTTAAGGCACTAATTCATGTCTCAGTTACCAAAAACAAAAAAGGTAAGAGGACAGATATGCTTCTTCTGTAAAAGAAGGGGGGGATCTTTGCACCCAGAGTAACCTGTTTTGACTCATAATGACAGAAATTACAAGCCATATGTCTTGAACAAAATCACCTCATCTCTGTGGACCTTGACTCCCTCATCTGTATCTCTTTTTACATATGCTGTCCTACTTGAAAGACATAATGGATATAATATTATTGACATACACAGGCTATCTAAACAAGAGCTAGTTTTAAGATGCTAAAGGGACTGGGAGTAAATTACAAACGAAAGAGTAAGAAATAAGTGTAAATGAAACACAAAGAGGCCAGAGAAAGGAGGTACCTTGAAATCATCTTGCTTGATATGGTAAAGGCTCAAAAGCCACTTAGAAATCCTA
>PVIU01004473.1:106142-126604 GCA_004026605.1 Ondatra zibethicus | reverse complement strand
ATTCCTCTGTTGAGAGTTCTCTGTTTAGGTCTGTGCTCCATTTTTTTTTATTGGATTATGTGTTCTTTTGGTGTCCAATTTCTTGAGTTCCTTATGTATTTTGGAGATCAGACCTCTGTCTGATGTGGGGTTAGTGAGGATCTTTTCCCATTCTGTAGGCTGTCGTTTTGTCTTGTTGACCGTGTCCTTTGCTTTACAGAAGCTTTTCAGTTTCAGGAGGTCCCATTTATTAATTGTTTCTCTCAGTGTCTGTGCTGCGGGGTTCTATTTAGGAAGTGGTTCCCTGTGCCAATGCATTCAAATGTCCTTCCCACTTTCTCTTCTATAAAGTTCAGTGTGGCTGGCTTTATATTGAGGTCTTTGATCCATTTGGACTTGAGTTTTGTACATCGTGATAGATATGGATCTATTTTCATTTTTCTACATGTTGATATCCAGTTATGCCAGCACCACTTGTTGAATATGTTTTCTTTTTTCCATTTGATATTTTTTGCTTCTTTATCAAATATCAGGTGTTCGAAGATGTGTAGATTGATATCCGGGTCTTCTATTCGGTTCCAACATTGTAGCCTTTCACACTGTCTTTTGGCTTTTAAATACTTTCTGAGCCTGGCGGTGGTGGTGCACGCCTTTAATCCCAGCACTCGGGAGGCAGAGGCAGGTGGATCTCTGAGTTCGAGGCCAGCCTGGTCTACAAGAGGTAGTTCCAGGACAGGCTCCAAAGCTACAGAAAAACCCTGTCTCGAAAAACCAAAAAAAAAAAAAAAAAAAAAAAAAAACCCACAACTTTCTGGACCTTTTTTCACAATGTTCCCTGAACCTTAGGGGGCATCGAATGAATGTCTTTGTCTTAGGGTTTCCTATTGCTGTGAAGAGATACCATGACCACAGCCACTCAAGGGAAGCATTTAATTGGGGTGGCTTAATGTTTCAGAGGTTTAGTCCATTATCATCATGGCAAGGAAACATGGTGTGTTCAGGCAGACATGGTGCTGGAGAAGGAACTAAGAGTTCTACATCTTGACCTGCAGGCATTAGGAAGTGAATTGTGCCTACACTGAATGTAGCTTGAACATATGAGACCTCAAAGCCCACTCCCATAGTGGCACACTTCTCCCAGCAAGACCATACCTCCTCCAACAAAGCCACACCTCCTAATGGTGCCACTCCTTATGAGCTTATTGGGGCCAATTACATTGATACTACCACAGTTTTGTTTAGCGTAGGTCCACAACCATCGCCTATTTTTTTGTATCTTGGGCAGCCATGATTTTCTGCATTTACTGCTATTCATTGTAGGGAAAGCCTTCTCTGATTTAGGCTGGGAACAGCTTTTATATATGAGTATGAGCATAGCTATTTAGAAGGCAGTTTGCTGCTGTCTCATTTTAGTTAAATTTCAATAATGTTTCCTACTTGAGCCTGTGACCTCCCTAGACCTGGGTTTTTAGCTGGTCTTGCATATTAGGCATAGTTACCACCCCAACTCTACCTTCAAATAGCTTAAGTCCAACTAGAGGGAAGTTGGTAATGCCCACCACAGTCAAACCCCTATTGTGTTAGTGAGTATATATTGCCTAGCAGTGCTTTTGTTTTGAGATGGGGTCTTGTTGTATATTGTTGGCTGGCCTGGAACTTGCTGTGTAAAATAGGCTCTGCCTCCAAGTGCTCAGATTATAAGTGTGTACCACTGTACCTAGTAACTCTGATCTATTAATATACCAGGTATACAAAATACTGTGCTGAGTTCTCATGGGCTTTCATTGCTTTGATCTGTACTTCAACTTGTGGTATCTTCTGCTGCTCTAGTCTCTTCTACCTTGCCATATTGTACTTGTGTCTTTGTAATTAATATTCTGTGCTCATTCTTAAGTACGTGTGTGTGTGTGTGTGTGTGTGTGTGTGTGTGTTTTCCCATCCAGGTTTGTAGGAGGGTAGAGGTTGACATCAGATGTCTTCTTCAGTTACTTCTCTGACTTACTTTATTTTTTAGCTAGGGTCTTTAACTGAACTTGGAACTTCCACTTTGGGTTAGACTGTCTGTTCAGTAAATCCCCAGGATCCACCTGACTCCTGAACTCTGGAGTCACAGGCACATGCTACCACAGCCAGCTTTTGAAGTAGATGTTAGGATCTGAACTCAAATCTTCATATTCATGCAGCAATCCCTTTACTGAGTCTTTTCCTCAGCCCCTCTTTCTTAAGCATTTTTGTGAGCAAGTACTGTATTTATTCATCTCTGAGTTTTTTCATCCAACAATTTCTTACAAGAATTCATTCGTTCATTTGACCAATATTTTATTTAAGCCCAACCTTGGTACTATGAGCTAAGCAAGTGCTAAGTATTGGTTTGAAGCCAGGAATCAGCCAAGAATAAGACTTCAAATATTCCTACCACCATGGAACCTCAGGAGTTAGTGGAGAAGACACGTAATTACAATTGGAAAAAGTAAATGAAAATGTGTGTGTGTGTGTGTGTGTGTGTGTGTCTGTATATCCATACACACACATATATAAATTATATGTGCCACCATTGCCTGGCAAATATGTTACTTTTGACATAATACAGTTTGGAAGGGAGAGTGTGACAGAAAAAAAAATCTTTGACGAATAAGGTGTTTAATCAGAGGAACGCAGTTTGAGTTAGGTTTTGCAAATTGAGGAAGAATAAAGAGCCTTTCACAGATGAAGAATTCTCTTTAGTTCTCAACCTGGGCTGAATACTACCATTACTAAGTACAAAAGAGTATATGGAACAGCTGAATAGTCCATGTGTTCCTGGGAGGAGTGAGAATGATGCAGCACCCCCTCCCCGTGTACATATACATATGTATTT
Source organism: Ondatra zibethicus (assembly GCA_004026605.1). Classification (NCBI taxonomy): domain Eukaryota; kingdom Metazoa; phylum Chordata; class Mammalia; order Rodentia; family Cricetidae; genus Ondatra; species Ondatra zibethicus. The sequence goes on along the minus strand of PVIU01004473.1, from coordinate 123,768 downwards.
GACATGGGGTCTCACTATATAGCTCTGATATCACTATGTAGACCAGGCTGGCCTTGAACTAATAGAGATCCACCTGCTTCTTTTCCAAGTGCTGAGATTAAAGGTGTTCATCATCATACCCTCCCCTTGATGCAGATACTTTAGAAAACAATTGACAGCTTCTTAAAAGGTCAAACATACTCCTTTCAGAACCCAGCACTTCCACTCAGGTGCTTTCTCAAGGGAAATGAAAGTATGTTTTCATTTAACACATAGATGCAAGTAGTCATAGTAGCTTTGTATCAGGAAAAACAAACAAACAAAAACCAACTTGTAAGTGGATTGTTGGATTGTGGTATATCTGTTTAGTGGAATGCCTGTTGAAAATTAGAACAAGCTACTTATTGGTGTGGGACTATGATTTAATCTTAAGCACTCTAAATGAAAGAATCCAGACATAGGACTGGGGACGTAGCTCTATAATAGAGCTCTTGCATAGCATACACAGTTAGAATTAACCCCTGGCTTAATTCTCCAGCACCAGGAAGAAAAACCAGTAACCTCCCTACCAAATAATAGGAATTTTTAAGTTTATCTTAAGAATAGGGGCTGGAGAGATGGCTCAGTGGTTAAGAGCACTGGCTGCTCTTCTAGAGGTCCTGAGTTCAATTCCCAGCAACCACATGGTGGCTCACAACCACCTGTAATGAGATCTGGCGCCCTCATCTGGCATGAGGGTGACCATGCAGGCAGAACACTGTATATATAATAAATAAATCTTAAAAAAAAAAAAAAGAATAATGAGAAGTAGGGCCGGGGAAATGGTTCAGATGTTATGAGTACATGCTGTTCTTGCAGAGGATCTATGCTTGGCTCTCAGCACCCATGTCAGATGGCTCACAACAGAGTATCATTTTGAAATCTTGGCTAGCCTGGAACTTGCAATGTGGACTAGGCTGGACCTAGAACTTGTGATGCTCCCTTTACTTCTGCATTCTGGGTGCTGGTCATTACTGTTCAGTGCTGCTTGGAAAACTGAAGTCAGTGCCAGTTTTGTTTGGAAGAAAAGCTCTGAAGCTCTTCTGTATTCTTACCTCCTGCTGAGAAGAACTGGGTCTCATCTTGGTTATGAGGACATAGTGTTCTAAGAAGTGTAAGTACATCTCTCACTTTAGCTGGGTTGTACTCATCCCAGTGACCTGATCTTTCTCCTCAGTGGCTAGACTTGCTATGTGTTTCTTTGGGGTTTACATAGTGTTTCCCATCCTCCCAACACTAAATCTGTTCCCATCCTTAGTCTCCACATTTCTAGTAAGTCCATTCATCTACTCTTCTCTGCCCCATCTCCACTTGAGTTTCCCTGTAACTTTATCTCTGAAACTCTGGTACTTGGCCAGATCTGAGCGTCTTCCCAGGGCTAGATCTGTCAGTCTTAGACTTGTGGTCTCTTTCTAAGAGCAAGGGTTTATTCGTTCATTCAGCTAGAATTGGCTATTTTCATGCTGGACATGGAGAATGTTAGCAGTGATGACAGACTGAACTCTCGGGAATAAAGTGAGTTAAACTTGGTTCTTGCCCTTTTCTGGATGTGGCATGTGAACAATGCAGAACATGAAAATTCATATACTAGAACTATGTACAAAGTGCTTTGAAGCATGGAGCAATGAGCAGTAAATGACTAACTCTGCCTGGGGGAGAGAAAGAGATTTGGACATTTGGGAAAGAACTTTGAAATTCCTCTGCCATAATAGTAAGAGACTACTTGACTTGTAGGAATCAGTTCTCTCTTTCTGTCATGTGAGCCCCAGGTATCAAACTCTGAACTCCTCCCTGAAGGTGGAAGAGTGAGACTGAGCCTTTTAACCTTGCCTTGGCCTTTTCTTTTTAAATTTATTTATTATGTATACAACATTCTGCCTCCATGTACACCTGCACACCAGAGGAGGGCGCCAGATCTCACTACAGATGGTTGTGAGCCACCATGTGGTTGCTGGGAATTGAACTCAGGACCTCTGGAAGAGCAGCCAGTCCCCTTACCACTGAGCCATCTCTCCAGCCCCGCCTTGGCCTTTTCTTATGACTGGCTCCCATCCTGAAGCTGCTTAGAGGTTGTGTTAGTATATGCCATTAGCATATAAAGGTGCCCTTATAATTCGAAGATTACAAGGATTTTAGGAGATGTATGTCTGAAAATAGCAATGAAGACATGCGTGTGTGTGTGTGTGTGTGTGTGTATTCCAGTATAAGTGAAAATCATTCTTTTTTTTAAATTGTGTCCCTTGAGTACATGCTGCTTAGTATTCCGTACCATGAAATAAGAAATACACAAACTAAGCTCTGCTTCTTGAGCAACGTTGGTAGTTATTTCAGGGAAAAGCAGCAGAAAAGGGCATCAGATCCCTTGGAACTGAAGTTACAAATGGTTGTTAGCCTCCATGTAGCTGTTGGGAATCAACCCAGTCCTCTGAAAGAATAGGCAGTGCTCTTAACTGCTGAACCATCATCTCTCTCACATCCTTTTAAGACAAAGTCTTAGCCTATATTTCAGATGATTTGAAACTGGAGGTGAGCCTCCTGCTGGAGGTCTGTGATTTTAGCCTTGAGCCATTAGTACCAACTTGACATTTTCTTGAAAGTCAAGGAAGTGAATGTTTTACTTGAAAGAAAGCAGATAGTATTTGCTGCCAGTGGTAAAATCCCAGTGTTTAAGTGAAAATTAAGTTTCTGAAAGTTTGTATCAGTTACTGTGAGTTTGACAGCTTCCATGGACTAAAAGCTTTTCTGATGAAGTGGTGACATTAATGATTATGATTATTTTGATTTTGTCTAAATATAATGTCTAAATCAACATTTGGATATTTTGCATAACTTAGAACCAGAGTTTCCAAATGAGATATGCATCATGTTACAAAACCATGCGTGTATGAAAGATTCATTCAAAGTACAAGATAGACCAAAGAATATGAATGTTACAGAGTACAATATGTTCATCCATGTAGTTTCAGATTTCAGACTACAGCTAGTCTTTAAACTTGACTATGTGTCAGGTTTGGGTGTAAATCAGAGAATACCATAGTTTTTGTCTGGAAAAACTATTAAAATAACTCCTCCCTTTCCAGATCCAGGCCTGTGTTTTGATCCTCAGTGAAAACTACATTACAACAGCATAAATGTGAAAGTAAATAAAAAATTACAACTGTATTCTATTAAGCTAAATGTTTAAAAAAATTCTCAAAAATATGAAATGATTCTTCCCTTCTCATGAATTTGTTTCAGAAAATATTTTTTAAAATAGTTCATGTATGTATCTAGGCTGGCCTCAAATTCAATATGTAGCGAAAGATGACCTTGAATTTGTGATCTTGCTTCTTTCTACCTCCCAAATGCTGAGATTACAGGCACTCTACCAACTGAGCTGCATTCTCCAGTCCAGGAAACATAATTAGTTTTCATAAAGCATGCTATTTTCCTTATTTGTTAGAAACTTATTATTCTCTAATTAATAATTAAATATAAAGATTTGTTTTAAATTATCTTTTCTTTTTTTTTTGCATTTACTTGTTTACTTATTTCTTTTCTTCTTTTGGATTTGAGACACAGTTTCATGTAGCCCAAGCTGACTTTGAGCTCACTGTATAGATGAGATTGCTTTTAAACTTCTAATCCTCCTGCCTCCATCTCCCAGGTGTTAGAATTGCCACCACACCTGACTTTTCTAAAAAAAAAAAAAAAAGAAAGAAAAAAATATACATTATCACTGTGTATATGGTATGTGTGTGTGTACATGTGTGTGCATGCACATACAAGCATATGTTCAGACTTGTACATGCTGTGGCTTATGTAGAGCTTAGAGGGTGAAACTTTCAGAAGTTAGTTTTCTCTGTCCACTGTGGATCTGGGAATTGAACTCAGGTCATTGGACTTACACAGCAGCCAGTTTACTTCCTGAACTCTCTTGCTGGCTTTCTTTTACAATTTCTAATGTGGCAAATATCAAATAGTTCTTTGAGATTATAGAGTTTAACTGCATACAGTGATCCTGAGACCAAAAATTCAAATACTTGGGCCTCGTTCTTTTTGCTTCTAGTTATTTTCTTTTGTTCTCTCCTAGAGTTAATATTAAAGTATTCTTTTAATTTCTTTTTCTGAGCATCTTAACAAGAATCTGGATTTTTGATTGCTGGTGGCGACATGCTAATTGCAATTTGTGGAGGTCATAGCCAGTGTCATAACATGTCAAGCAGACAGTTGGAGCTCGGTGTTACTAGTAGTTGCAAATAAATGTGGTAAGAGTTTAGGCTGTTGTTAGAGTTGTCTATTCACTTAGAACAGGGCTTCTTAAATCTTTTCCACTTGTGAACTTTTTTTGCTTGAGGTATTTAATGTAACCCTAGGTATATGTAACCTGGGTTCAGTTCCCACCACCAACATGGTGGCTCATGATTATCTATAACTTTAGTTCCAGGTGAACCAACACCCTCATCTGTCCTCTGTGGGCACCAAGCACACACATTCATGCAAAATGTCTGTACTCATAACATAAAATAACAAGAAAGCAAGAAAGAGAAAAAGAAGAGAGACTGGGCTGGGCTCCACTGGTGGAGAGCTGAGCTAGCATGCATAAAACCCTGGGTTCTATCCCCAGCATCGCACAAATGAGCTTGGTGATGCACACTTGATATACAAGGCCAGGTGTTCTACTTCTCATCTGTGAGTCTAGCTTGTGGGAGGCAGAAACAAAAGGATCCCTGGGACTGGCTGGCTACCTAGCCCAGCAGAATTGATGAGCTCCAGGTTCAGTGACAGACTCTATCTCAAAAAATAAGGCTCACACCTGTAATTCCAGCACTCTGGAGGCAGAGGTAGATGGATCTCTTTGAGTTTGAGGCCAGCATGTTCTACATAATAAGTTCCAGGTCAGCCAAGCTACATAGTAAGATCTTTTCTCACTCCCTTCTCCCCTCCCCAAAGTCTCAAATCTGAGCTGAGGTATTATCAGGCATGTGTTCCTTGATGTTGTGTGGTAGATGTGATGGCTATATAAAGTTAGCATGCTGTGTGTTCAGAACCAAGGCTGCAGTGAAGTTGCACAATACAACATGATAATAGCTCATATTTATTATGCATTTTATTTTGAATTAATTTTTGGTCATTGCATGTTTAAAAGCCTTTTATTGTTACCACCTTTTGCTTTCTAACTCCCACATTAAGTTATGTGACAATTTATGATTTATGTGATGATAGGACTGGTTAGTCTCATTGAGATCAAACTGAATCTTTTTTTTTCTTTTTTTTCTTTTCTTTCGAGACAGGGTTTATCTTAGCTTTGGAGCCTGTCCTGGAACTCTGTCTGTAGACCAGGCTGGCCTCAAACTCACAGAGATCCGCCTGTCTCTGCCTCCTGAGTACTGGGATTAAAGGCGTGTGCCACCACCACCTGGCTCAAACTCAATCTTTGTTTGAGTCTTCTTATTCTGTCAGGAAAAATCAGTTATGTGAAAATGGAAATTATTCACTTGCTGATCATACTAGGAGTTGAATATCAGGTTTATTACTTATTTTTAAAACCAAAAATTTTAATGTAAAGACAGGATCTTGTGTCTTCCAGCCAGGCTCTGGTTTCCCTGTGCAATCAAGATCCCCAGTCCTCGTGGTTCCACCTCTCAAGTTCTCATTTCTGCCTGGGCACCACTGTGCCTAGCCTGAGAAGTGGAGGGATGGAGGCTTGAAGGAGTTCTACCACTTGCCTAATGCCACAGAGTTTTAATTGACTAAAGATAGGATCTTGGTGTATGTGTTTTTGACTCTAAAAAAGGTCATTGCAGTAAAAAAGATATATCCTAAATGAGTTGATCTCTTAAGGTATTCCAGATGGCTGTGGGAAACTTTGTCTGTGTGGAAAATGTAGAAAAAGTCTCAGGAAGAACAAAGAGGCAGTTTAGGAAATGCTCAGATAAAGTAGTTATTTGTAAATTTTGACTGATATGGTTTTTCTGGATACAATTTGACAAAAATCAAACTTTTGTCCTCTCTTAGCCTCTTCCCTTTAATCCTGTATGCCTGATGATGCCAGCAGCAGAGGTCACCTGTTTGATCAGGTCACACATCAGAGCCTGCTGTTAGAAATACAAACATCTTGCCTTTGCCATAGGCCTTTGGGAAAGATGCTGGCTGAGCTCAAGAAACCAGTGATGTCTAGCCTGGAGATCTTTGGTCGCTAGAGTGACTATTATTCTAAAATTATTTCTTCCATTATTTCTAAAAAACCTACTAGAGATGTATAATACTTACGTAAGCATTATCTGTACGTCTAGTAACAGAGTGAGAGGCTGTGTCCTTAGAAAGCACTGGAGGAGGCTCCTGTGGGTAGGCTGCAGCAGGACCTAGAGTAACTCCAGAGACTAGTCTGGAGAACAGGAAGGACAATAAAGTCACCTACCTGATATAAGAAATTTCCCTGTTAGCCTGTGGTTGGTATTATATGTATTTCTAGTGACAAAGTAAAAAGAAAAACTAATCTATTTACTCAGATGTTGGAACTGTTGTTCCTGCGCTAGAATAAATTATTTTTTATTTGACTGATGAAATTATGTTTAATGCATTTCCTTGATTCTCAGTGAGTCCAAGCTTTTTTCCTGTATATGTTGTCCCTTTGGTTTTCCCTCTCATTTGTGAACATTTATGTTCTTGTCTGGGTCCTAGCATAGGCCTAGTCCTGTGCAGACTTATCTGCTGGAGAGCTGATTGTTTCTGTATAGGGAGGCTCAACACATTTTCCAAGAGATGGGTAAAGGGTAGATGATACACTTCCACCATTGTGTATATAGTTGATTAAAATGCGTGTATGAGGAATCGGGCTGGAAGCTAAGATTGCTGGCACAAGACAGTGGTGGAGGCTGAGTGGCAGCTCTGAGTAATGTTGTCCCTTGCTTTTTCCATGTAGAGTTTTGCCGGATTGACAAGCCTCTGTGTCACAGTGAAGATGAGAAGCTCAGCTTTGAGGCTGTCCGCAACATCCATAAGCTGATGGATGATGATGCCAATGGTGATGTGGATGTGGAAGAAAGTGACGAGGTAATTTTTCTTACCTTTTATGGCTCTTCTCTTGTGTGAAATGATCCCTGAAAGCTGCCTAGACTAATCCATGTGGAGAGATGGTCTCTCCTTGTTGCCGTATAGAAACTTATTCCCATTAGGCAAGATGACACCCAGCAGAGCAGCTCTCTCTGTTTACTGATTGGTGTAACTATTAACATTGATGTAACTATTTGGGAAGGAAGGGATTCCTCAGATGGTCTCTAAAGCTTCCCTGGATCTTTCATGTGATCTTGCTGTGGAAAGAGAATATTAATCTATATTCTGCCTTCTTTTGCCATGGAAAGAAAGCAAGCAAAAATGGGTTTTATACTCTTATTTGGGAGGAAGAAGCAAATCTTAGCATGGTCAGTCTAACTTTAAAGATGTAGTTTATGGGGGCCAGTTAATAAGAATTAGAAAAAGAAATCTCTTTAAAAAAGAAAGAAAAGAGAGCTGTCTTGCTGTTGTATGTTTTGACATTACTGTAGCCCTGGATCAACAGAGCCCAGAGTGCAAGGTCATCATGTGGGAAAGACTGAAGAGTCTCTTAATTTCAAGCTTAACACAAACAAGCAGGTGCTGGAGCTACCTGGCTGTGCTAAACATCCAGTAGGGCATAGTGTACAGTATGAAAAAGAAGCCTAGTCTCTTCTCCTTGTAAATAGTCTACCTTTGAGTTTGTGTTCAATCTTGGATGTCACACCATCAGAAGACTTAGAACAGCAAGACACTATACAGAAAGGAGTGATATGAGTGATGAAGACAGTAAACTTCAACTAAGACCATCAACACAGGCCACTAATATTAAATTTCTGTTTGTGCCTTTCACTGTGCTAGGTATGGAGACAGGATAGGAAACAAGACAGATTAAGAGATACTTTCTTTTCTTACATAATTTATAAGCTAGTGAAGAAGCTGGAGTCTTGGGGTAGAAAGACTTTGGTTCCTGAATGTTGAGACAAAATATCTGAGAAAACCTTATTATAGCTCACTATTTCAGAACTTTTAGTTCATGGTCAGTTTCATTGTTTCAGAGCTTGTAATTAAGCACACTAATCATTTCAAGGAACATGCGGTAGAGCAGAACTCACATCATGGCAACTAGAAAGCAGAAAGAGCAGAAGGGTCCTAGAACAAGATAGATCTTCTAAGGACATGCCTACACTCACCAATATATCTCCCGCAACTAGGCCCCACCTCTCAATAGTACCATCATATTATTAATCCATCAGAAGATTAATCCATTGATAGGTCAGAGCCTTTGTGGTCTAATAATTTCTCAGTGACAAGATTGGCCAATTGAGACCAAGCCTTCAACATAGGGTCTTTTGGTTGTATATCATATCAAAACTCTGGCATTGAAGTAATATTTTTGAATTCAAATACATAAGGAGTTGAGAAATCAGATTTTGAAAATGACAGATTGGTTGAGTATTGTGGCGAATTCCTATGATCCCAGCACTCTGGATGTGAAGGAAGAGGATTGGGGTTCAAGTCCAGTCTAGTTATGTTACATTAGACCTTCTCTAAAGCAAATGATAATGAAAGCTGTGGAACCACCTGTCATCAGTTGAGCTCTTTCACTATTCCAGACAGCATTAAGCTCTTTGCATAGTTATTTATTTAATTTTATTAAAAGCCTTGGGGAAATTGGCTTTATTAGAAAATCCGATGCTAGAAAATTTAAACATTTTCCTTTAGATACTTGCTAGATTTGAGCTTATATCTGATTTCAAAGCCCATGTCTTATGTAATATAATGTAATTTTTTTTTTTTTTTTGGTTTTTCCAGACAGGATTTCTCTGTAGCTTTGGAGCCTGTCCTGGAACTAGCTCTTGTAGACCAGGCTGGTCTCGAACTCACAGAGATCTGCCTGCCTCTGCCTCCCGAGTGCTGGGATTAAAGGCGTGCGCCACCACCACCTGGCCGTATTTTTTTTTTATCTCTAGGGCAGAACAAGACCAACGTAGGGAAATTAAAGGCAGGTATATTCTCCTGGAATAAAGAATTGTCTAATAGTTAGAGATATTTTGTTATAGAAGGGACTGCCTTGTTAAATATTGAATCCCCTGTCAGTGAAGACAGGATAAGTAGAAAGTACCATTCTATTAATTGATTGGTAGAGGAGATTGACTCTTCTATAAAGTTCAGTAATGTCTAAGGAATTCAAGAAGGAAGAAAGGTGGAATTTGAATAGAATGAAAGTGTTAGGTTTCTCTGAGTTGTAGAGAATTAGAGTAAGAAAGGTATAGGTGTAGTAAAAAGCTCAGTGGATTGATTTGGTTAGACAAAGGAACTGTGGTAAAAAAAACTACTCATCTAAAAATTGATAAGGAAAATAGGGCTCAGATAAGCAAACTGAAATACTGTATTTATTCAATCTCAATTATAAGCTAAACAGGGCCAATAACTATGGACAAGGTAGCTGGGCAGTGGTGGCCTTTAATTCCAGTACACGGGAGGCAGAGGCAGGTGGATCTCTGAGTTCGAGGCCAGCCTGGTCTACAGAGCGAGTTCCAGGACAGGCTCCAAAGCTACACTGAGAAACCAAAACCAAACCAAGCCAAACCAAACCAAAATACTTACCCTTCTAAAGAAAACAACCAAAAGAAAACAACAACAACAACAAAAAAAAAAACCAAGAAAAACTGTGGTGAAAGTATCTAGATTTTAGTCTTATCTAGAAGTATTACTGGCTTTCAGAGTCAAAAAAAAAAAAGAAAGAAAATGAAAAAATAAAGAAAAACAAAGAGTCATGTTCCTCGGAGAAATGAGGCCTAGAGATAGCCTGATCATTCCCCAGCATTGTCTGAAGACTGGAGAATGGGCAGCTCAGCAACTGAGAAAGGGACGTATTAGGGCCTGGGGAGATAGCCCAGAGAGGTTAAGAGTACTTGTTGCTCTTACAGAGGACCAGAGTTGGTTCCCAGCACCCACATGGGGGCTTACAACTGCCTGTAACTCCAGTTCAGGGGCTCCAACACCTTCCTGACTGCTACCGGCAAATGTAGGCAAAATATTCATACACATAAAGCAGATAATTTTTTTTAAAGTGATATACCAGTACTTAGGAGGCAGAAGCAGGAGGCCAACCTGGTCTAAAGAGTGAAACCCTGTCTCAAAAAAGAAACAAAGATGACATAATCTTTGTGCAGATATGAAATCTGCACATTTCTGAGTATGTTTGTCAACGCTCCTCCTTTCTTTGTGTTCTGTTGAATTGCTTTGTCAAAGAGGGAAGGAAGAAAATATTCTTTTTAGAGAAATGTTACCACAACAAAAATCTCATCAGCACAAACTGTTCTAAAGTAACACAAAAGCTATCAGCCCACTTTCCCTGCACCAGTGATGTGAGATGTTCTTTTCCAGCATAGCTTCTATCTTGCCTGGGCTCCCCTGTCCTCATTGTAATCTCAGGCCTCTATGGTTAGAGAGACCTGTTATTGTGCCTTTTCATAGTCACTTATCTCCTGAGTCCTAGAGCAAGAAGCCAGTAAAATGCGTGTTCTTCCCTTGGTTTAAACATGTGTGAGACAGAGTTGGAGTCAGAACCTAACTAGAAAGTTGGGTAGATAGAGCAGGGCTTAGGTAATGGATGGTATGGTGCTGTGGAAAAATTCTGGTTGCACTGGTTGTCAAAGATCTCAGATTTTTGGGACCCATCTAAAGATATTGCTAATTACCCAAGAACCTCAGTAGAAGTCTGAAGGAATATTAAAACTTCATTTAACCCTGTTGTGGTGTCATAGGCCTGTGATCCCAGGTACTTGAGAAACTGAGGCAGGAAGATTGCAAGTTCAAGGTCTGGCATAGGCTTACAGAGTTTAGGGCCAGTCTAAGTTGCCTAGTGAGTGAGAAATAATAAAAGAGCTTGGGATATGTATCTCAGTGGTAGTTCGCTCAGCATATATGAAGCCCAAGGTTTAATTCCTGGTATACCCTAACCCTAACACCCAATTTATTCTGCCTCATATTTGTGAGTGTTTTAAAGAACTAAAGTGAACCGAAAGATCTAACTCATTGCTAAATCTTCTCAAGTTTTAGCTGTGCTGGCCTTGTGAATGCTAGATAAAATCTCTGCCACTGAGCCACATTCCCCAACTCACTTTACTGTGTTTTGTTGAGATATGATTTCATTCTGAAACTTGGGCATGCCTCGTGCTTCTTATGTAGCCTAGATTAACCTTAAACTCACAATGATCCTCATGCCTCTTCCTCCACAGTCCTAGAATTACAGGAGTAAACCACAATGCCTGGCAATGATGGTCGCTTGGTAAAGCAGGGGATTTATTAAGCTAGCAGTATAGGATCTCCTGAGCTGGTTAGTGAAGTTGTCTATGGGTAAAGGATTTGCTGAAGTGTTAGGTTATCCTGATAGTCTGAGTGCTTAAGTGCCATGCACAAATCCCTGGTTCCATTTCCAGAACCACGCAAACCTAGCATGATGACAATTCCTGTAATCCCAGAAGTTGGGAGGTGGAGGCGAGAGGATCAGGGTCAAGGTCATCCTTGACCACACAGGAATTTGGAGGCCGGAGACCAACCTAGGTTGTGTAAAACCCTGCCTCCACAAAAAGGAATAAATTAAAACATTATAAAGACAGGGCCAGTGAGGTGTTGAGAAGGAAAAGCTTGTGAAAGTGCTCAACACGCAGGCTGATGACCCATATTCCATATCCAGGACCCACAGTGGAGGAGAGAGCCAATGCTTGAAAGTTGTGCGCTGACCTTCACATGGTGCTGCTTAACAGTCACCCTTCCAGTACTGGTGTTGAGGAAAGATACAATAAAGCAAACTCTACATGCTAGTTGGCTGTCTGTTCTGTTCCAGTTATTGATTGAGGGCTCAGGATTCTGTTGTGAACAAAACGGATTCCTATTTTCTGGAGCCTGCATTCTAGTGATTTATGTATCACAGGTGATTAAGTGACATTAGAATGATGATTAAATTATAGTAGTTTAATGATTCTCCCTTTTGTTTTCTCAGAATAAAATAATGATTACTGATTCTTATTCCAGAATAGTTGTCAGGATTAAATTTAAAAAAAATACTGACTGTTAAGACTTCTTAGGCTAGCTGGGTATGGTATGGTATGTCTGTTGTCCTGGCTCTCCTGAGGCAGAGGCAAGGAAGATCACTTTGCCTTGTAAATTTGAGGCCAACTTGGCATATAGAGTAAGTCCCTGGCTAAAAAAGAAAGAAAAAGTTCATACAATGATCAGGTGTGGTAAATGCATGCTTATAATTCCAGCACTTGGGAGACAGAGACAGGAGAATCAGGAGTTCAAAGTCATTCTCAGCTACATAGGAAGTTTGAGGCCAGCTTGGGCTATATGACACCCTGCCTACTATCTATATGTATATGCACATATACACTATATGCATATATATAAACACACTCATATTAGAGAAAACTAAAATCACAATGAGATTCTACTATGAACCTATCAAAATGGCTAAAATAATTTTTTAAAAATTAAGTGTACTGTACCAAGTAAGGAATAAGAGCCATCATAATTCACGCTAACAGGAATGTAAGATGATAAAGCTGTTCTGGTAATTTTACGGTTTATTATAAAGTTAAACATAACTTGCTATCTGTCCCAGTAATTCTCCTTCTAGGTTTTTACTCTATTAGGTAAATTAAAATTTGTATCCTTACTAAAATTATATATGATTTTCTTTGAATTATATTTGCTTTTCTTTGTAAGCTTTGCAGCTCTGAAGGGAAAGCTATTCTGGCAGTTGAGAGCCAAGGAATACCAAAGTCATACGTCACAACAAACCTCACACAAGAGACTTCTGTCTGTGTGTTGCTTTTCTTGATTAATGAATAAAGAAACTGCCTTGGCCTGTTGATAGGGCAGAACTTAGGTAGGTGGGGAAAACTGGACTGAATGCTGGGAGAAAGAAGGGCACAGTCAGAGAGATGCTATGGAGCCTCTGCCAGAGTCAGACATGCCGAATCTTTGCTGGTAAGCCACTGCCACGTGGCAATAAACAGATTAATAGAAATGGGTTAAATTAATGTAGGAGTTAGCTAATAAGAAGCTAGAGCTAATGGGCCAAGCAGTGATTTAAATAATAAGGTTTCTGTGTGGTTATTTTGGGGCTAAGCTAGCCCGGCGGCCGGGACGATAAAGCAGGCCCTCTTCCTACATTCATGGATCAGAGAAAACCTCATGAGCTCTATGATGAATTACTGACTACTGGTGGTTTTGGGGGGAAGGGCAGTCATTGTTTCAATGTGTACTCACTGAGGAGTCCACCACCCACCAATGGATACTTTCAAATCCATGGTCACACAATTTATCTTGGTTAAACTCAGGGGGCTTTAAACAAAACAAAACAAACAATATAAAAGACTTGAATGTGAGAAAGGAACTTGGTGGGAGTGGGGAGGTGGAAGAGAGATTAGAATAATGGTTTTCAATAATCAGAATTCACTTCATACATGTATGAAACTGCCTTTGCCAGAGTGGTTAATGGTAAGGAAGCAGGCATGACAGAGACATACTTGGAGTTGGGCAGAATAGAAATAGAACTCTTGGGACTGGAGAGATGGCTCACTGGTTAAGCGCACTGGTTATCCTTCCCAAAGACCTGGGTTTGATTTCCAGCACCCACATGACTGCTCAGAGCCCTCTAGATGCTAAGTCTTACAGTCTGTGAGTATGGAAGAACGTTGGAGCTGCTGCTGGATAGAATTTGGACTCGGGAACTAAACGTTGAAGGGAGCTATCAACAAGAGCATTTGCAGTAATCCAAAGGATAGGCAGAAATTTAGACTTGTTGGGAAATAGTATGTAAGTGGAGGCTCAATGCATTTAGTATGCTAGTTTGGGTGAGGGAAAGTTATCCATAAAATTATGACTATGATTAATAATAATTGATATTTCCCTTCAGGTTTAGTGTTTTATTTGCTTGTAGCCAGATAACTAGAGACATCTTTTCCCTGCCACTAGTCTCTTTCTAAATCCCACTGTATCTACTGCCAGTCATCTTCCTAAGCTAGAGTTTGGTTCTGTTATTCCTGTGTGGTCTCCTCCTATTTCTTCTGACTTCTTGTGCCTGTCATTCCATCTCTTCAGATCTGACCTTAGCTGCTGTTAGATTCTCTAGACATACCTCCTTTTACCACTTTGGTCTGGCTCTGTTCTTATTATGTCAGACTATTTCCAGGCCTTTTCTTTTCTCAGCAAGTGCTCCTCTCATCCCTTTGTCTATATCATGTTAGCTGTCCTTTGGAATGAGCCAACCACTCAAGCAAAGATGGAAGGCTTCCTGCAGTGTGCCAGCCTCATCAAGTTAGCCACACTGTTGAATGATGTGGTGTCATGGAATGAGATGGCTAATTTGAAGTTTTTGTTGATGTGGTCTTTTTTTTATTGTTTTGTGTGTTTTGGTGCTAGGATTATTATATCCATGGCCTTGCCATGCCAGGCAGTTACTTTACCACTAATCTGAACCCCTAGAACCTAATTTGGAGTTAGAATCTAATTTGCTGTACAGCCAGCTCTTACTAACTGTACCATCATATTAGGAAAGGGAGGAAAACATTTAGCACCTGTTGCATGCCAGATGTTGTGATTGTGGCTTTGTATACATTCAATTCTGAAAACAGTTATTTCTGTCAAATAGCTGAAACAATAATGCCTTCTAAGTTAAAGTTTTTATCTTAAGGTCACATAGCCACTAAGTGTCAAAGTCAAGTTTTGGAAACAGGCCTATTTGCATCTATTCTTTTTGCTAATAATGTTCTTTCTGATGATTATGGTAATCTCAAAAACTAATATTGAGCCCATTCTATGTGCCAGGCATTATACAAGATGCTTTCTATGCATTAGTAATTTAATTCTTGCACAAAAATGTCCACCTTCAGTGTCACACTTCCTCCAACAAAGCCACACTTCCTAATTGTGCAGTTCCTTAGAGCCTGTGGGGCCATCTTCATTTAAACCACAACACCTACCTACCTATCTAATTCCCCCCCCCCCTTTTTAAAAAAATTTTTTAAAGACAGGGTCTCACCATGTAGCCCTGGCTGTCCTGGAACTCATTTTGTAGACCAGGCTTGCATTGAACTCACAGAGATCCCCCCTCTGCCTGTCTCCCGAGTGCTGGGAATAAAAGCGTGCACCACCATGCTTGCTGCTAGACAGTTTCTAGTGAAATACTGAACTGAATGGTATCAACTAGATTCTGTGGAATCTGGTGCTGATATAAGGGAGATGGGTAAGGTTGGGAAAGTCAGGGAAGGTATTTGAAAAGTGAGGCTGATTCCAAAGAGCACTGACATGATACAGACACAGAGGTGCACGGCAAAGCTTCCTAAGCCACTGTGCTGATGGCAGGGTTTCTGGGAAGAAAAAGTCAAGGCTATTTCTTTCTTTCTTTTTTTTTTTGAATACTGGAATTACTAAAATGCATCTCCTTATCTGGTAAAGGGAGTACATTAGCAGGGGAGTATCACTACCATGTGACCAACTGGTGCCAGCCGATTATGTATGTGGTTTCATTCAATCCTCAGTTTCTCTGTGAGCTAGAAGTTAGTAAGTGTATTTAAAGATGATTAAACTGTGAGTGAGCAGTTTACCTTTGCTTATGTAATTAAACTCTTACAGCACTCCCCCATCTGGCATCTGACTAGTTCATGCTGTGCTGTGTTTGTCCCTTTACTCTAGCTACCACTATCCCACGCATGGCTCTTTTGAACCACCATTGTCCTCTTGTTAGAGATGAACCTTCTCCACCTTCCATTTTGCCTATAAAATTTTCTCACCACCAAGGCCTGAATTAGGTTTCTGAATCTTAGCATAATTGGTATTTTGAGCCAGATGATTCTTTGTTGGGGGAGTTGTCTGTGCATTGTAGGGTACATCCTAGCTATACATAATGCAGGCCAGCAGCAAACCTTCCTCCATGTCATTTGACTGCCCCAAATATTGACAGTTAGGAATGGTAGTTTACCTCAGGAGTAATTATTACTTTGCTGAATACTGCTGGTTTAGAGTAATTTTTTCCTCCAAGAAATCTCCCCTCGTTTTGGAAGTAACCCTTCCTCTTTCAGGCTCCAGAGTATTTAGTATCAACCTTCCACTTGGCATGCTCTGTCCTTTGTGCTGTAATTTGTTGAGTTTGTCCTCATCTGTTCCGTAAGACTGTGAATTTCATTAGGAGGCAGGAACCATGTATGTGTTTTAAAAAGTTATTTATTTTTACTTTATGTGTAAGAAAGAATGTTTTGCCTGCATATATATATGTACACCATGTGTGTTTCTTGTGCCATGGAAGCCAGAAGAAGTCACTGAATTCCCTGTAAATGGAGGTACAGATTGATGTGGGTTTCCCAATATGGGTGCTGGGAACAGACACCAGGTCCTCTGTAAGAATAAAAAGTGGTCTTAACTACTGAGTCACTTCTCCTGTCCCAGCGTGGTTTTTTGCTTTTTGATTTAGGGTCTAGCTATGTAGCTCAGGTCTTGAAATGTAATCTTCCATTATCAGGTACTTCAGTGTGTTTGGATTATAAGCGTGTGCCATCTTATCTCAGAACCCAAAATTTATTCATCATTTTCTCCCACTGGGCTTGCTTCATGACCTCATACTATAGGTGCTAGTTAAGATTTTTGGAATTTCATATGGAAAAGCAAAAAACCCAGCATAGCCAAAACAATTCTGTACAATAAAAGAACTTCTGGAGGCATCACAATCCCTGACTTCAAACTCTACTACAGAGCTACAGTACTGAAAACAGCCTGGTATTGGTATAAGGACAGACAGGAGGACCAGTGGAACCGAATAGAAGACCCGGATATCAATCCACATACCTTCGAACACCTGATTTTTGACAAAGAAGCAAAAAATATCAAATGGAAAAAAGAAAACATTCAACAAATGGCGCTGGCATAACTGGATATCAACATGTAGAAAAATGAAAATAGATCCATATCTATCACCATGTACAAAAGTCAAGTCCAAATGGATCAAAGACCTCGACATAAAGCCAACCACACTGAACTTCATAGAAGAGAAGTGAGAAGAACTCTCGAACACATTGGCACAGGAGACCACTTCCAAAATATAACCCCAGCAGCACAGACACTGAGAGAAACAATTAATAAACAGGACCTCCTAAAACTGAAAAGCTTCTGTAAAGCAAAGGACATGGTCAACAAGACAAAACAACAGCCTACAGAATGGGAAAAGATCTTCACCAACCCCACATCAGACAGAGGTCTGATCTCCAAAATATACAAAGAACTCAAGAATTCCAGCACTCAAGAGGCAGAGGCATGTGGATCTCTGTGAGTTTGAGGCATGCATGGTCTAGAGAGAAAGTTCCAGGACAGCTAGAGAAACACAGAGAAACCCTGTCTTGAAAAACCAAAATAATGCCGGGCGGTGATGGCACACGCCTTTAATCCCAGCACTTGGGAGGCAGAGGCAGGTGGATCTCTGTGAGTTTGAGGCCAGCCTGGTCTTCAAGAGCTAGTTCCAGGACAGGCTCCAAAGCTACAGAGAAACCCTGTCTCGAAAAACCAAAAAAAAAAAAAAAAAAAAAAAAAA